>ML834903.1:43128-61189 GCA_009831015.1 Picea engelmannii
GGCAAACTTGGAGCGTATCCAGGTTAATTAGATAGATGTTTATTGTTTAATTAATTAGTAGTTTAGTTAGATTTAGAATAGATTATTTAATTTCTGTTAGCTTTCTTTCTGTTTTATAAATATAAAAAGACAAAAATAGATCCCTGGCTGTCTTAGGGCAGCGAACACACGAGTTTCGCAGGTTTTAATCAAATCTGTGACTTGTCTATAATGTATATTTGTAAATAAAGAGTGATTATGGCTGATAATTAAGTAGTTGATTTGAGTTATTATGATCATAGTTAGTATTTAGTAAGTAGAACAATTAGCATAGTTTATAATTAGTTTAGTGTAGTTTAAGTTAAGTTTGTTTATTAGTTTCTAGTTTCCTTAGTTTAGATCATTTAGCTCAGATCACTTTCTCTTTGGTTTCCTTACGAGACCTTAGAGCGGCCAACGGAGCCGTTAAACTCGTCAGGGTGGTCCATACCAAACGGCTTGGGTTATTTAGACAACCCCGGACCGGTTCCACTCTCCCAGTTGACGGACGGTCATTTTCGCCCGTCAACAAAGAACTTTTCCTAAGAGAAGAAGTTGTATTTTCCTTTGTAAAAACCCTATTAAGGAGGATTTTCGTAGGTTTCTCTATAGCTAGGGTGCGGAAATACTTGATTTCCACAGGTTGCACTATATCTAGGTTGTGGAGTTTCTACAGGCTGCACTATAGCTAGGGTGCGACGACCTTTGTACGTGGGAAAAACGAGCATTTTCTTGATGCTTCTAGAAGGAGAAGCTTCTATGGTGAGGTGGCCTCTGAACAGTTTGGATCTTACTCACTTTCATGATTTAGTGGGATCATCCTAAACTCCTCACCTTATCCTCTTCAACTTATAAAAGGAGAGGATCTCTCATGGAAAATGTTAGCTTGATTGGGTTGGAAAGTTCTTGAGTCTTTAAGATTACAAATTTGGCTTGATATTATTAGCTTGGTTAGATTGGATTTGAGCTTTTCTTTGTCAAGATAGATTGTGAGTAGCTATCGAATACACAGTCTTAGAATCCATTGGAGCAAGAAGTGTGTATCACAAGAGCAGGATCAGTATCACAAGAGAATCGGAGCAAAGCAGGAACAACAAATATATAAGGAAGCAACCTTTAAAGGTATGTCTCTCATCTTTTATTCGGTAGTAAATTCGATGATTAGAGCCTAGGGAAAACGCCATGTTTTGTCTTGTTTTGTTCTAGATCTAGGTAGATATAGGGAGATTAGTTTATGTCCGCATTCACCGATTTATCCGATAACAAGCGGGTGAAGCTTCTGCCGAACTGGCTTAGCATCGAGATAGGTTCTAATTTCGTGTTCGACAATACGAGGGTCAATTCTTGGAATTTTCTCATAAGACCAGGAAAAACGTCGCAAAATCATTTAAATAACTTAGTATAGACTTGAATCTCCTTAGGGGAACAATTTTCTCTGATGAAGACATTTTCGACGACGTCGGGGGTTTTGGAGATATCAATTGGAATTTTCTTAGCTATATTCACCATGTTTCCTTCAACATATACTCTGTGCGTTGACAAAGGGTTAATAGGGCGAGTGACATCTCCTCTCATGCTCGAAGTAAAATCTCCTTCTTCCTCTGTCCTAAGCTCAGGTAAAAATTACAATCTATGATGAAGATCATACCAAGGTCTGTTTGGACCCATCATTGCCTCTAAAATCACCTCATCGGAGGGAAATATCAAGTCCAAAGGATCACGTGAAGTAAGAGACTCTTGAGCTCAAATAGTCTCTAAAACATGATATATCTCTTGAGAAGGAGTTGGATCAGAGTTGGCTGAGGTTTGTTGAACAATACTGTACATGACCTCAACTGCGGATAAGGGCATAACCATGCCAGGATTCCCTACCCCTTCCATCGAAGCCAACGGGGAAGGTAAAGTCCATGGATCATCAAAATAAGTCGTTCGAAACGAAGTCACTTGGAGAATCAGAGCCTTAGGCTGATCAAGGACATCCAAATAAACTCAACATCATTCGAAGGCGGTGGAAAGTCAAAATTTTCCATCAAAGATGGAAACAATCCAACACCTAAGTTGATAGTACCTTGTTGAGGGTTATCAATCATCGAGACCATGGATGTCCCCGATGAAGGGTCAGGACGAGAGAAGGACAATTTATCGACGATTACTATCCTACGTTCATGAGGAAACCATAGTACTCGAAAGACAGAGGATACTATTGCTATCATTCCATAAGTCCAACTTCGACCCAAAAAAAGGTTGTATTCGAGAGGCAGGTCGACTACTTCGATCTCAACACACATAATTTTTCCCTCCAATTACATGGGAAGGAGGGGATTATGCCATGTGGTCGAAAAGAACAGTCGTCAAATGCAATTAACAACATAGGAGACAGAGACAATTGGGGTTGACCAATAGCCTTCCAACATGCCAACAACATAATGCAAGTTGATGCACCCTCGTCTACCATCGTGTGAAAAATATTTCATGTCAACAACTTTGTGGTGTAAACCACTACTATCTAGAAGGCGACATTGTAAGGAAAATGAGAGTTAACATTGGAAGTATAAAATATGATAGATCCCGAGTTAGTTGGCTCAACAACGCCTAAAGTGGAGAGTAGCTCTTTTCTTTGCGAGGGGAAACTCTGGAGGACTTCTAGGGTAGAAATCGCACAAGGGTTTTGTGCAAGATCTTCAACAAAAAATTAGTTATGAGGAGCTCTTTCATTTGGATTATGAGAAGCTTTCTTAAATGCACCGTTGGGGATGCGAGTCATTGCTTCTCCCATTGTTTTCTCGATATGAAGAGGAGTTTATGGGTCAGGAGCTTCTTATTCTTTATCAATAGATTCATTCATTCTGTAATCGTGGGCCCTATTCTGAAGATGAGCATTCGATCTCATCATGTAAACATTTGTGTATCCGATGTTAGAATTAAGTGTGGAGGCACTCTGATTTCCCCCAGGAACGTTTGTGGATGAGGAAGCCTACGTCAAATTCTTCCCTTGGGGGAAAGGGTTAGTTAACACAACAGGTTGCTACTGTGTCAAAATCTTATGGGCTTCCTTAATCTGAGGGAACTGATGAGTCAGGTGGTCGTTCGTACAAATATTACATGTGATTTTAACCTTCTTTTTTTCATTTTTTCCTACACCGACATTGTTAGCAACATTTTTATCATTACCCCTCTTACCCTTCTTTCCCTTTCCATTTATTTTCCCCTCGGATTGTTGGTTACCCTTGGGGTTTGTCTTCTGCACAGTGTGTATTTCTGACATGAGGGTGGCGGGGGAAGTTGTACTAAGAGTTCGGTTGGCCACAATTTGTTGCAACAACAATTGTTGCATTTGGTTGGAAAACTGATTTGCGGTCTTGTTTTGTGTTGATCCCACAATACCATCGACATGAGGCTCAGACTTGGGTTTGTTCAAGTCAAAGGTTGACCGCAGTGGGTCCGGAAGAATGTCATAAATCATGTTGGACTGTGAATAGATCAATTCCAGTTGTTGAGCCCTCATTATAGCCTCCACCTCAGAAAACACTCTAGAAGTTGCGACATATTTAGAAATACAAGGAACCAAAGACTTTAGGAACCACTCGAGAAAAAATACAGGAAGGAACTTTACTTTAATCAATCTCTTATGACAACGCTTTTCCTGGATATTATCAAAGATATGGATGACCTTAGTCTTCTCAAAATTGGCTAGCAACTCAGTGACGACATCGTATCTGACCAATAGCTGACAATGGTTCAAGAAAACCATCGTTGGATCATTAAAGTAAGAGTACTTCGATCCTTCAAGCTCAATATACTACTTCGTGACACCCCCTATGAGAGTGCGTTGAAACAATCAAAACTTAATAGAGTCATCATTCAACAAATTGGAGGATCACCATAATGAAAATTTGTAACATGATCTCCCAGATATTCGTCGGGCTTGCCTTCAAATTTTGGAATATCTAAGGGAAACTTAGTCGGCATAGGGGGGCAACGTGGATCAGGACAAATAGGGTCGTTTAAGAACCTTGAAAAGTATGGAAAATGAAGTGTTTCTAGAAATGGTAACCTAGGTTTTGGAGGAGTTAAAGGAAAATAAAAACCTAGATATTGGCTGGCACCAAGTTTCCAAGAAAAGTTTGCCTGCTAATACAACAAAATTTTGAAATTACAAATAAAATTAAATCAGACCAATTGCACTTCAAATTCGGAAAGGTAAATAAATTCGAAAAGTATCCATGCAATTCAAATTACATAATTTCTAATTGGAATATAGATACCATAAGGAAATCAAAATCGAAAGAAAAAAATAGCATGACGACACTGTGAAAATATCAAATCCTAGAATTGCAATTAAGAACACAATCATTCAAAATGAAATTCATTTCAAGATTTCAATAATTTCCAGTGGTTACAGAGATCCTAACTTCGGTTTTGATAAATTTCAGCGACCATCTTAGTTCTAAATTTCGATAAGCATATCGATTTTATTTATAGTGACCAATAGTTTTAATTTCGAAAAAAAAATGTTGACAACGACCACACAGTTCTAGTTCTCTGACTTACATATCTTGACAGTGTTCATAGAGATTCAAAGTTTTCGTTATTTCCATTAGCTTGACAATGTCCCTTCACTGTCTTCTTATCTAGAGTATCCATAAATCTACCAAGATCATAATGAGTTCAAATTCCAGGTTTGCAAGTTAAATCACAACTACCCTATAAATTATTTTCAAATGTAACAATTCAACAACGATAAAAGGAAATTAAATACTCCACTTTGAAAGTTAGTTTGCAATGATTTATTAAAAATTAAATCACTAGATGGTGTCAACAAATTGGACAACGATTACACAAATTCTAATCTCTAGATTGACAATAGAATTTAAAAGTGGCCATGTGAAATTTTGAACTAGGGATCTACAAATAATTGACGATGCACAATTAAATTCAATTCTTGGTTATAGCTTAAATTGGTGGAAATTACCAATAGTTCCACAATGATTTACATATTATAATATACAAATTTACTCTCATACAAATTATAACTTCATAAAATAAAATACTGACACCATTGATGATGGAGATTGAACATGTCCTTCAACCACTTTCGCTTCTTCTTAATCCAGCTTGCTAATCACAGAAACTTCCCCGGTACCTCCTAGCCAATGCTAGGGGTAATCTTCTTCCCCCTTATCCCCTGAGCCACAAAGGGGCCACACACAAGAAACCAACAAACAATAGCTCCAAGTCTTTCCTCGTGAGGAAGATCTTCCACTTTTTCTCCAAGCTTGGTATCCCAACTTTCACAAGTAAAACACAGTCCACAAAATTTTGGAAGCATAACATTACCAAGAAGAAGTGAGATCCATTTCCCTTCTACATTATTTGTTTTATAGAAATTTCTTCACTGACACATGTCCTCATGTACAATAATTAAATTCTTAGATTAAATTAATTATGATTATTCACCCACACACTTGTCACACTCTCCCCAAGTTGCACAAGTAATTACCATTTTTATTTTATTTAAAAAGTCAATTTCCCTCACATTCCCCAATGTGTTCCTATTTTCGCACTTAGTTGTCCCTTTGTTCCCCAATTTCTCATTTAATGAGTGTCTCCTAACTAGATCTTAGTTAGAGTTGCATTATGAGTCTTCTTCTAGTTAGACTAGCGGTAGGTTGACTCAAGATTCTTTTCCATGTGTACTGCTATTCTCTCATATCATTATTTCTTCTATTTTAAAAATCCAAATTATTAATTTCATGCACACATGTGCATTTTATCCAATCTTTATATTTTTATTCACTTTTTCCTAGAATTTGATTTATCTCAATTCTTTTAATATATTTAATATTTTTAATTAGTCCTATAATTAAACTTAGACTTAGGCTTAGAATCTTGTTAGGATTTTTAATTAAAAATTTATTGTTGAATTAATCATTTTGTTCTAACAAGGTCTAATCATTTCAATGTTTTCTAGGCCAGCTAGATTTATTGACTCAAGTTTTAATTATGCGACATGCCCTTCAATATGCACCTCCGTGCTCCAAGGGTGCCACTCACCTTTGAATGGTTTTGGAAGTTTGTCCGACCCTTTGGAGTCAAAACTCCATTCATTCAACCTTGTGAGAGACTAAGGGATTCTAAGGAATAAGGACTCTACCTTATCACATGCCCCTTAGAAATATTCACGAGTAGTTGTCTCAGTCTACCCTCACGACATCGTGGACCTCTCGAACTAGGTAATCGTTAACCTATCATTCAGGACATGACGAGAGTGCTAGTAGGCTATGACAGGGATGATGCAACACCTCTCCCTCAAATTTTTGGTTTATGTACATGACCCGTTTACTCATGTGAGTCGGATTAGAAAGCATTGTCAAGCCTGCATCCACTAACAAAATAGTGTTAATAATCCATATAAATAAATCATACTGAAATAAATTATATGTCACATTTGCGTAACATGAAATACTCAAACAATACAATCCACTCCCTAGGTCAATCCACAGTCCAAGGAAGTTCATTGATGCCATCAACATCCATAACCTGTCATGTGTCCTACACACTCAAGAAAACTCGTCAATAACGTCTGCCAATACATATACATCAAAATAACAATGAGTCACAACACATCATCATCATCATATATAACCCATAATCGAAATGAAATCACAATGTACCATAACCATTTCAATTGCATACAAGTGTCCTAAAAGAATATGTCAATAAAAGTAGGCTCAGTAGAACATGATGTTACATACACCCCCTCTTGTTTTAAAATTTGTCTCGACGTTTGTACACTATATAAATGCAGGTAAACAAATGTATCAAACATAGATATACATATCTAATCTATCAAACAAGGAAATTGTTGACGCATCTCATATGCATCCTCCCAGGTAGCCGAGTGTGGACTATAGTTGTCCCACTAGACCTTGACCTGATGGACTATTCGACGTCGTAGTTTTCGAGTGCGATGGTCCAAAATGCTGATTGGTTCCACCATGAGAGCACCCTCATCTAACACCTGCAAATAACTCATGTCAATAACGTGTGACAAATCACTAATATAATGTCGTAAAACAAATACATGAAATACATCATGCATACGCATCAAAGAATCAGTCAAGGCTAGTCAATAAGCCATGGGTCCTTTATTTTCCACAATCTTGAAAGGTCCCACAAACCTAGGAGATATTTTAACATCCTTTCCAAAATTGATTGAACTCCTGTGCAGTTTCATCTGCAAGAAAACTCTGTTGCCAACTTTATAATTGCAGTCAACACGATGCGGGCCATTTTGTACACAAGTTTCACTTCCAGAGCAGCCAAAGAAATGAAGACAGTGTCTCAAGAGTGGTGTTTGATTCTCAGACTTTTAAAAACTAGGTTAAGCTAACGCGAAGAAGAGGTATGTGTTAATTTTTATCAGTTTGACGCTCATAATTTTTATATATGAGCATTTTATATTCTAAAGTGTCTAACAATGTTCTATCTGTAGGGAAATATGCCTCCAAGGAAGCCAACGACCATGCACTCGCCGAGGTCACCAAAATTAAAGGAGGAAGATATTGGTTAAGGGTCTTCTCTTGACACTGTGAGGCATCTTGAATACTCTCCCAAGGCGGAACCAATCATTAAAAATTCGACGAAGAAGGAATTTATTCAACCCCCGACTTTTCGAGATATAGAAGCAACAACTGGATCTAAAATAATGCTCCCATAGTGGGGAGATCTATTCAACAGAAGCAACTAGGAAGATTAATCAGAGTTTATCCCACACAACGATCCAGATGTAAGGGCGCTCAACGACCAAGTTTTCCCAAAAATTTGGCGGTCGTGCTTACACATGGTATCCTGTCGAACTCCAGTCTTCCCATGCATCGAGACCTTGAGTTGGTTAATTTATCACACATACACGCAAAAATTCCCGATCAACGATGAGAATGGCAGATGTGTCAGATTTTTTCTTACGACATAGGTCCAGAAGTATTACAAGCTTAGGGACCTGGAGGAGCATTTGAACACAGAATTCATGGTGAAGTTCTATGAATTCCATGACACTAGCCAATTGATGGCCTCATGGTGGAAGGAGGACAAGGAATTCGCAAACCAGATCAATGGCTGGTATGGGACAACGAACTTGAGGGATCCATATATCTACCTAATGGCTCTAATTTTCCAGTTATATGGAGAAAGGGACTGCACCAAGTTCTTAGAGGCATGGATGGCCCTGGCTTACATTGTGGCTATTTTGGGGAGTAGTTTCAACTGGGAGCAATCATCTCCAAGAAATTGAGTACCAATGTATTGCAGGATCAAACGTTGAAAGAAGGAGAAGCACCCTCTTTTCACATGGCCTTGTATCTGCTAGATGTGATCTGGGCGAGGAATTTCTTCACCGATATGAAATTAAGGTGGCACATTGTAGAAATTCCTGTTCATGTCTACTTAAGCATCCTATGGGAAAACAGGTAGAAAAATTCTTACGCCCTTATTTTCGATGAATTCATTGCCCAGATTTATTTCATTATATTTAAAATGGAATGCCGAAGGCTATTTGTAGCGGCCAAGAAAATGATCTCGAAAGTAGGCCATTGGTATCTAGACGAACACACAACATATATCAGGGTGTTCGGGGCCACCAGAGCACCACATTTTCTCCCTTCTCACGTCCCAGACCAGCTCATCGTAGGAGAAATCTGTTATCAGACTATCCTACAGGGATATAACGCCACTTTGGTTAAGGACAAGAAACAAGCATTTATACCCTATGGTTTCCATGTGGGGTCTTATATAGTGAAGGACACTACTCAAGCTAAACAGGAGGGTTTGAGTCAGTTGGAATATAGGTTTCTGACAGGTCGGTTTCACAAGCATGGCCCTAAAGGCCTAGTCCTCCAACATGCTTCACAAGTCTCCTCCGGCTGACCATACGCGCATGACAAGTTTGAAGATGACATTTTCACATAATGTGCTCAAGACTGGGAGGAGCTATTACAAAGAAAGGATAAACTGAACATAACTAGGTTCAAAGCTATGAGCATGGATGAGAAGGTTGAAACAATAGAGCAATAAGCTCAAGAAGCTCTCAGGGTTAGAGAAGAACTTAGAGCAGCAGAAACCACAAAGGCACAAAGGAGATGGTTTTTGGTACTAGAAGGATCCCAAAGAGTCATCGAACAGCTAGAGAACGATCTTCAATTCATAGAAATGAAAAGGATCACCCCGGAGGACCTAATCACAATAAGAGAAGAGCTAAATGGCTCAGAGTCAATAGAATTGGAGAAGATCATCAGTATGGAAAACCCCATAGTTCCATCACCATAGACTAGATCACCAGTGACCATTCCTACCTAGTACGGGAGTCCAGGAACACCAAGTGAAACATGTGTGTCAAATCCTATGTTTGATCTAATAACCATTTATGATGACGAAGAGATTTTGGAGGTCTCATTGGTAACTTCGATACCAATTATAGAGGAAAAGGAACCTAAGAAAACATCTGCTCCAAGTCCCAATGAATTAGTTCAAAACCCTCCACAGGGCGACCATGAGTCCGAAAGTGTCTTAGAAATTGAGTTTCTTGACTTGTCACGGAATCCGAAATACAACTCCAGAGGGGAGCTAGGATCAGATGGAAAAATAGTGGAAGTGCAACAACAGGAGATTGACACCTCAACAACCTATCACCAAGTAAGCACTGAAAATATCTCTGACTCTTCAATTTTTGTCGATACCTCACTAGACGATGAACACCAAATAGATGTCGAGCCATCGATACATATAAAAGAAGTGCATGAACCGGTCCTAGAACAAATACATACAACAAGAAGCTTTGGAAACACTCTGAACTAGGGAGAACAACAAATCCTTGAGCCTGTTGATGAGGTCGTTGATATACATGCGATCACTTATTACAGGAAGTGGAAATCTATCATTAATAGGACCACCAAGAAGATAAGACTCATGTTGGATACCTCGATTCTCATCACCACGGAGGAGAAGCTACTCAGCATTGAACACGCAAAGACATCTAATCTCATCGGTGCATGGATGGCTATCATTGATGCCACCTTAGATCAAGCAAGGCAAGATGAAAAGGAACTAGCCACTGCACTAAAGGCGTTAGATTATTTGCACCATTTGGAAAAATACTATCAAGACTCAACGTAGGCCACGGTGTTTTTGAAGAGTGAGTTCCAAGATGCTTATGCAAAGTTTACAAACGAACGACATCTCTTCACTACAGGTATAGTCAATTTCCAAAAAGATACCCTTATGGCACTAGAAACCTGAAAGGACATGGAGAGATGGTATGAAAAATCATACCAAGCGGTAGAAAGAATTGACTACATCAGCGCATTACAGAAGGGTCAAGAAGAAGAGAAGCATGGTATTTGAGTGCTAAGGGATAGCATCATCTCTCGGATCAGGAAATCAGATGAAGACTGGGTAAGTATGGCCCAGGAACATCAGTGGGAGATACATAAGAAGTGGGTCGAGTGCGAAAAAGGTTGGGAAAAGATCAATCAGGAGATGAAAGCCATTGGCCTCCTAGAATTCGGATCACCTGAAGATTTTGTCGACTTGCATGACATAGTCAAACGACATGGAAAACAAGACTCATCATGAGAAGTGAAGATCACACAGGGGGCAAGCATGGCACCAGGTCAAATACAACAATTTATGGAACAATTGATCAAGGCTCATGCAGTTCTGCAGCAGTTGAGTGCCAAGATCACCAAAGACAAAGAACAGGTAGTAGAAGTGAAAGAGATCCTTTCAGCCCCGACGGATCAACACAGATTCTCCTATGCTAACACATGTGAGGATATCTTTGTCAAGTGGTCGGAATATGAGAAGAGCCAACCACTCCAGTAAAACCACGAGATGGTTTCAGAGAACAAAGAGATCAAGCGCCACGTGGCGATATTTTATTTTACTTAAATTAAACTTGTAGTAGTTATTTTTAGTTAGTGATTCTTTATAAGTAAAGGGGATTGACCTTTTAGAAAGGTTTGATGGTTTTTGGAAAGGACCCTCTTTTTGAGAATTGTAAAGAACTATTTATGAACAACCTTAATTGAGAAGTCTTGTTTAGGACCAGAGAAAAAATTATGTTTTTCATCAAAGGTGATACGTGATTGGATTGAGGAGGAAATACATCCAACTTTTATTTCAGTAATTGATGTTGTAACAAGTAAGAGTTTTTGAATCTATTGATAAGTTATCTGTTTCAATATTTTTTGCAGTTCTTTTGTTCTTAATGATGGAAAGAAAATCGTTGTGTTAATGTGTGATTGATGGTAGATCTAAGGAAACTATTTTTCTTGCAATCATCTTATTACATGCGTATTTTTCTTACAATAAGTGTATCTTAGTCAATGTTGAAATACCAGCAAGTTAATGTATTAGAATTGGGCTTGTAATAGGTGTGGATATCTTTGTCTACATGCTTGAGCCCAAGGATTATCCCAAGCTCATCCGTCTTCAGTAGTTAAGAATCCTTTCTATCAGTTGGTTTATACCAACACATCTCATTTGATTAGACTCATCTAATAAAAGAAAATACAAAAAAGAGAACGTTTAATCTGAAGGAGGAACTTTCATAGAAAGACATCCTGTCAATCACCAAGTAAAGCCCATCGATAAATTAGCTAGACCAAAAGGTCTGGAGAACCATTCCACCATCAAACGCTGCAAAGTCTAATTGGGCCTCTAAGGCAGGTTTGGTTCTTGCTGTTGAGTTAAAGGGATCTCAGACCCCTCAACAGAATGGGCACTAGAATGAGGGACTAAATGAATGAATAACTAACAATATTCATGATATAATATTCCACACATCCTACAGATTCAAAACAACCCACATGCATGGCTAGTCATTCTCAATACAACTTGCATATAGATATTTCTCCCGAAACGAGTAACTCACCCCATCATGAGGAAGAAAATTGATTCCCTAAAATACCTTACGCTCTTCCCCATGAGGAGTGTAACCAATTCAAAAGAATCATAAGAGCTTATGCTCGACAAATTGGATCGTTACCCTTAGCCCCGTTACTTCCTCGTAGAAAACAAGTACACAGACCAGTGGTGGATACCACCGACCATGTTTTTGTTCACACAGTAGAATACATGACAGATTTTTCCCTCATTGAGATCGAACAACCCCTCAATATGATCCATGAAACACCAGCTGGTAACTACTCTGATCCGAACGATTTCGAATCTGACGAGGAAGGGTTTAAATTAGATCACTCAGTTTCAAGATCGGAAGACATGGAGGATAATAACGATAATAATGAGGAAAGGGGAAATCCACCTCCAAACAATCAACCTTGTTTTTCTAGAGATTCCCTGGCAATCCCAGGATGGGTACACAACCTCCCTCGACATCCAAAAAAATTACTTCCCAAATTCGACCCTGAAACCTCCGGATTGCCTGAAGATCATATTAAAAAGTTCATACTGGCTATAAGACTGATGAATGTACAACATGAGGATGTAGTATGTAGGATTTTTCCTTATACCTTTGAGAATTCATCCTCAACTTGGTATTTTAACTTTCCTGTGGGGTCCATAACTAGTTGGATGAAGTTTCAAAAGGATTTCTTAGAAAACTTTGTAGAGGAAACCACCACGGGATATTTAATGGTTGAAATCTTCACTACCACCATGAGTTCAAAAGAGAAGGTTAAAGACTTCAATCAATAGTTTACCAATATTCTGAACAAATTTCAACCTGAAGCTGAACCTACTCAGGAGTTGCAAATTGAGGTATATTCTAACGCTCTCCATGCTTCTATTTCCATGTTCGTGAAAAGGGTTGCCAAACATCCCCTAGCTGAGAATTTTGAGGAAGCCAAAATGATTGAATTCCAAATGAAGGGATGCAAAGAGGGCTAGGTCTCACTAGTTAAGAAGGAAGTTCATCCTCTACCTAGGAGAGGAATGTTGTTGACTAGACCCCCGGGAAAACAAACAGAACAACGTCCCAAAAAGGGAAGAAGGGACATAGAATACCTACAACAGATGATAAATAAACTGTCAAATGAAATTGTAGACATGAAAAGAAGTGTCAGGGAAGGAAACCAAGGTCAAAGGCCCTATAAACCCTTTTTTAAGAGAAACCCACCTTTCAAAGTGATTGAACCTCCCCCAACCAACTTAAACGTCGACCTAGATAATGTAGCATATGAATCTTTCTGTATGTATCATCAAGAGAAACATTCCAAAATAGATTGTCCCCAATGGGTTCACACTATGAATTTAATGGCCCATCGGGTCCTAGATGAAGTTTCCCTTACCGAATAATCAAGCGGGTCAGCGGTGAACATCGTCGATTAGGAGGAAGTTGAGCCGCTGGAAGAAACAACCATGCTTTTATGGGATCTTGACTTGTCAATGCCTCCCGATGATGTATTTGAGGTTCAAAAACCACCCGCTGAGGTTTTGGCTATGCAAATGTGAAGCAAAGGTCAACCGGTCTCAAATGACCTTACCATTGTCCAATATTCGAGAGGAAAGCAAACAACCAATCACTCGAAAGAACCTTTTGTCTCCCAAAGAAATCCTATAAACATACATACATGGGAGTCACCCAAGTTGGATTACAACATAGTAGAAGACTTAAATAAGTTGAAGGCTAATGTGTCGGTCATGGACATGTGTAGAATTCCCCAGCAAAATGACTTTTTCTTACAGACCTTAAGGTCAATAGAAGCCCCTATAACAAGCACTGACCTAGGGGAGTTTCCATCTCGCGCAGACTAAAGAATAAACCAAATGTGAACACTTTCTCTGTAGATAAAAAAGGAAATCCTTTTGTCCCACCTTTCATTTTATGTTTGAAGTCTTCAAAATAAACCTCCATAATTGTTTAGTCGACTCAGGGGCATCCTCCAATGTCATGCCATTATCTATCTGCAATAAATTAAATGCAATTCTGCTCAAAAGTGATAAATAAATTATACAATTAGACATAACTCAGGTAAAATTTATTGGGGAACTTAAGGATGTCATGATCAGAATGGATACACACCCGAAATTTGTTCAAGTAATTGACATCATTGTATTAGATATACCAGAAGCTTATGGACAACTACTTAGTCGAGATTGGTCCGAGAAATTGAATGGATACTTCAGCACAGACTAGGCTCACCTCTGGTTTCTATTAAAGGGACATACTAGCATGATTAGGATCGATAGGGAGAGGTATCTCAAACCTACTGTCACCGATTTAGAAGCCTTCAACGAACCCTCATCGACAAATTTCCCCGTGCTAGGAAAATACGCCTACGATTCTGATTTCGACAATTTTTCTCCTCTCTCATATGATGTACCTCTGACTCAAAACTTCGAAATGGATTTTCAAGTGAATTTACTGGCAGCGACGGAAGAAAGCCTATTATGCCAAGAACCTTTGTTGGAAACCACAGACGAGGTGTATGGATATGAAGAAATAACTAGGCATGAAGAAGCTGATAAATTTTGCTCACAAGTTTGGACGTTGTACTTTGATGGGTCTAAATCACAAGAAGGGTTGGGAGCAGGATGTGTCCTCATTGACCCAAAAGGGAAGCATAATTTTCTATGCTGCTGACTAGAATTTGAATGCACCAATAACACTATTGAGTATGAATCCCTGGTTCAGGGACTGAAGAAAGCCATAGGCTTTAGCATTAAAGAACTGAAAGTTTTTAGGGACTCTAAAATTATCGTCGGGCAAGTAAAGAATACTATACATTGCAACTCACCCCACTTGAGAAATTATCAACAAGAGGTGCATAGGCTAATAGAAAATTTTGAGGATTTTAATATTACTGCGATTCCCAGGACAACAAATACTCTTGTTGATTCGCTAGCTACTGCAACCTCAAGGATACCCCCTTTAGAAGACTATGAAGCCTCCAGGTTCACTATGGAACTACTCTACAAACCATCAGTATGCAAAAATATTACTAATTGGAAGGTTTTTGAAGCAGATGAACAGATTATAGACTTTCTAACCAATCAAGAAAATTTTAAAGATCTGGCTATTGATGATAAAGTATTCCAAGATCAAATAGCAGAAAATGATTTCCATGAACAAAGGGGTGAAACAAATCACTCTAGTAACAAACCAAGGTTTCATACGATATCGAAAGGGGTAACCAATTTGGATAACATTTTCGACATAAGGGAAATATTTAAAGGGTCAACAAACACAAAGACAGGGATTTCATGTCCCATATATGAGACTATAAATCTAGGAAACCCGGAAAACCCTAAGAATATAAATGTAGGAAAAAAAGTGTCTGAAGAAGAAATAAAGCTTATCTCAAACTTTTTAGAGAATATCAAGATGTTTTTGTGTGGTCCTACCGAGAATTGAAAACTTATGACACTCGCATTATTCAACACACAATCTCGTTAAAATATAGAATAAAACCATTCCAACAAAAGCTCAGGAAGTATCATCCATCTTTGGAACCCCTCATGTATCAAGAGTTAAATAAATTACTAGATGCTAAGATTATCTTCCAGGTTAGACACTCTGCCTGTGTAGCAAATTTGGTTCCTACCAGGAAAAAGTCTAGGGAGATCCGCATGTGTGTAGATTTCAGAAATCTTAACAGGGCATTAGAAAAGGATGACTACCCAATCCCACCCATGGAACAACTCTTGCAGACTGTGTCGTGTTCTGAAATTTTCTCCCTTTTAGATGGTTTTTCAGGTTACAACCATATTCTAGTTTTAGAAGAAGACCAACTGAAAACTACCTTCCCAACGAAGTGGGGAACTTTTGCTTATAAACACATGCCCTTTGGGTTGATTAATGCAGGAGCAACCTTCCAAAGGGCCATGGACATAGCTTTTCGAGGATTGATTAAAAAATGTGTAGTAGTATACTTGGAGGATGTGACTGTGTATTCAAAGAAAAAAAAATACCACATCCAACATCTAACCCAAATTTTCGAAAGGTGTAGGAAGAATATATTTAAACACTAAGAAAACTATATTTGGTGTCAAGGAAGGGAAATTACTAGGTCATATTTTATCTCAAGCATGAATTCGCATAGATCCAGAACAAATAAAGGAAATATCTCAACTTCCCTTACCCCATAACAAAAAGGCTATGCAATCCTTCTTTGGGAAAATCAATTTTGTGAGGAAGTTCACGCCCGATTTCACTGAAACTATCAAACCCTTACAAAAAATGATTCGCAAGGACCCTGATTTTAAGTGAGATGACAAGTGAAAAGATTCTTTCAATAATATCAAGATTGCAATATCTCAAGCTTTAGTGTTGCAGAGTCCTGACTTTAGTAAATATTTTTCCCTTTATACTGTTGCCTCTAACCAATCCTTAGATACAGTTTTGACCCAAAAGGATGATGATAACAATGAGACATCGATATCATTCATGAGCACTAATCTCCAAGAAGCCTAATTGAACTACCCCACTATAGACAAAATCCGTCAAGGCTATGGATGCTCACTGGCAACGAAGCAAGGTTTGCGACGTCAGGGTGACTCCGCTGGGGCTATGCACGCTCGCTAGCAGTGGAGAAACACCATAGTGAGTAAATAATGATAACTAAAAGTTCTCGAGCCAGTGAATTCCTTACCCGAATCTTGTCAAAAAGGGGCATGGGTCACGGTCAAGAGGAACAAAGGTGGAATAAGGGTTAAACTCCATAGGTGGACCCAGATTCCCGAACAGGGGGAATTGTACACACATGGATATGAAATACTCTGATAAAAGTGAAGCCAGTTAGTTTCTCAAACAAATTCTGCACGAGCTCAACCCGAAGGAATGAACAAAGATTCTTCTTTTGCCCAAATAATCGCCATGTGTTGAGTGCTCAACACACCCTAAAAGCTTTTATTAAATTTTGTCTCTTTTGGGTACCACTTGTTTTGTTTTGTTTTCTTTCTGAATTAAGTCTTCTGTGGAGGAATTGTTAATTTGTTGTCATGTTTCTTCATCAATCAAATCAGATTTCTTTGAACCTGTTAATGTGAAACCTTGTATTAAAAGGACTTGGCATCCTAACTAAGAATTTGTAGCTAAAATATTGACTAGCGTGCTTATGTTCGGCGTCAGCTAAATCGAAGAAAGTAAAATGACCACACAGTAAAAATAATCATCGATCGTCAATCCATCATTGACATCAGTAAAAGGCAGAGTAACTTTGCACTAGTTGTCAGCAAAGAAGATTCAGGAGTTGGCCTTTTTCCCATCGGTGTCGGAGAAATACGAGAGGTCAAAACGTTGACCTTGACCATGGTGAACCCCCGATAGTCGATTACAGATGCGTTTGTTCAGGGTTGGTGAAATCTCAAAGGATTAAATCATTAAAATTTTCTGCTGTAACACATCGATGATCGTTGATCCCGATGCACTTTCGGCATCGATAAAATTTCGAAGGGGTGAATCCAGGAACACTTGTTTAAACTTTTCATCGATCGCCGATCCTTGATACTTTTCGGCATCGACAAGGTATAACATGTTGTTAAATTGATTAGCTAATTAAATTCCCAGATTCCGAATAACATGATTAAACAAAGACACCAAGCTCAAGCGCCACATGTCTTTTCTGCATAGGCATTTTATACAACCTAGTTTCGTCTCGAGTCACCTTAGGTTTCCCTGTGTCCTAGTCACACTTCCAAGTCATCTTTTCCATGTCAACTTTGTACAACCAGATGGATCGGCATCAGATTTTTTCCAAGAGATATCAATGAACATTGTCTAAAGAAATGCCCCAACTCCTGATCCACCCGTTAATTTAGTGGAATGATAGGGGGTAAAATCATGAAGCTGGGTAACACTTTTGCTTGTTTTATGACAAAAAAAAACTGTATTTTCACAAGTTCTTCAATTTCTGGCATACAAAAGTATTTTTTTTATTTAGAACTTCACTTTACAGTAAAAACAAAACTTGTAAATAATTTTGTTATCTTTCCAATGACTATTTTTTAATTTTTTTTATCAAGATTTGATATGTCAATTTGACAATTGTTTAACAGTATGTTCGTTAAATATGAAATGAATGATAAT
>ML834903.1:67055-80042 GCA_009831015.1 Picea engelmannii
ATGACCAATCCGCAAAAGGGGATTTGGTCCTTATACAATTACCGACATGATTAATCCACAATGGGGATTAATCCAATAACAATAATAATAATAATGACATGATTAATCCGCAATGGGGATTTAATCCAATAATAAAATAATAACAAGAATGATATTCGCAGTTACATTATTTCAACACCTTTCAGCCCCGATGGATCAACACAGATTCCCATATGCTAACACATGCGAGGATATTTTTATCAAGTGGTCAGAATATGAGAAGAGTCATCCACTCCAGTAGAACCATGAGATGGTTTTAGAGAACAAAGAGATCGAGCGCCACGTGACGATATTTTTTTTTACTTAACTTAAACTTGTAGCAACTATTTTTAGTTAGTGATTGTTTATAAGTAAAGGGGATTGACCTTTTAGAAAGGGTCGATGGTTTTGGGAAAGGATCCTCTTTTTGAGAATTGTAAAGAACTATTTCTTAACAACCTTAATTGAGAAGTCTTGTTTAGGACCAGAGACAAAAATATGTTTTTCATCAAAGGCGTTATGTGATTGGATTGAGGAGGAATTACTTCCAAGTCTTCTTTCAGTAATTGATGTTGTAACGAGTAAGAGTTTCTAAATCTATTGATAAGTTATATGTTTCAATATTTTTTGCAATTCTTTTGTTCTTAATAATGGAAAGAAAATTGTTGTGTTAATGCATGATTGATGGTAGAGCTAAGGAAAGTATTTTTCTTGCAATCAACTTATTACATGCATATTTTTCTTAAGATAAGTGTATATCAGTCAATGTTGAAATACCAGCAAGTTAATGTATTAGTACTAGGCTTGTAATAGGTGTGGATATCTTTGTATGCATGCTTGAGCCCAAGGGTTATCCCAAGCTCAACCTTCTTCAGTAGTTAAGAATCCTTTCTATCAATTGGTTTATACCAGCACATCTCATTTTATCAGACTCGTCTAATAAAAGAAAACACAAAAAAGAGAATCTTTAATCTGAAGAAGGAACTTTCATAGAAAGACATCTTGTCAATCACCAAGTAAAGCCCATCGATAAATTAGCTAGACCGAAAGGTCTAGAGAACCATTCCACCATCAAACACTGCAAAGTCTAATTGGGCCTCTAAGGCATCTTTGGTTCCTGCTGTTGAGTTAAAGGGATCTTAGACCCCTCAACATACTGCTAATAGATTTTTGATGGAGTGGGCTAACTCGGGAGCAATCTTCCCTCTTGAGTTACCTTTCCGACAGGTTCTCTGGCGGTCTGCTTTTAAAATTCTGGCCAATCCAGAACTTTGATTGATTTTCTGAGCATTTGGGTTGGTTTAAAATGGGGCAAAACCCCTGGGGCAAGGTTTTGAAATACATCGAACTTTGATCCATGCGAAACTCAGACTACCCCTGAAAATTTGGCCGGATTCAGGCCCAAAATTTTTCTTGAAAAGTGGGTATGTTTACTCCTGAGTTGGCCTACTCCGATTTCTAACTGGAGAGAATGGCACACATCAATTGCAGTCATGGAGGCTTAGATCACTGGAGATTAGGGTGGCTGGTGTAGTAAGATCTGCATCTTCCTTTCTTCAAATCCGTGACTTAGACAGGTGGGCGATAAATAAGAAATATCCGCGTCTTCTTCAAATCTACATGTGGACTTTGTGGAAAATAAAACTACATCACAATAGCTCTGGTCAGTGGATATAGCTATAGTGATTCTTCTTTGTAATTTCAAGTTGGTCATATGAATAGCAGCGAATCACAGAGCTAGGGCCAAATCGCTCAACAAATACAATACAAAGCTCGTATTGATCACATAAATATACTATCTCAATGAAGCAAAACTGACAAATCTTGATGTGCAGATCTTGTAAAGAGATAGTTACACATGACAGGGTAAAAAAATGAAGACGCCACTTTCCGAGCTTTTAGTAGATAGCATTTTTCTTCTCAGATTAATCCATACACATTCAAGATCACTTACTACAATTTGTATGACTTTTCAACGACAACCATTAAAGAGAAAAGGATAATTTCATTTACCTTTAAATAATAAACAATCACCATACCATTGAATCATTATCCAATATGATGGAGTTTTCCAATGTGGAATCTCCTCTTACACCAATCACATCACTTAGCTTGTTTTGAAATCAAACTTTCCATGATAGTGATGGAGTTTTCCAATGTCTTTTATGCTTGGAATCTCCTCTTACACCGATCACATCACTTAACTTGTTTTGAAATCAAACTTTCCATGATAGTGATGGAGTTTTCCAATGTCTTATATGCTTGGAATCTCCTCTTACACCAATCACATCACTTAGCTTGTTTTGAAATCAAACTTTCCATGAAAATATTATTATGTAATTATCAGGCCCTAAGAATTATAGAAGGTTTTGATATTAATTGAAGAAATTGAAGACAAGAAGTTTGGCAGAAAAAGGCCTCAAGCCATAATCTTGTGATATTGTATTCATTGCAATGATACAAATATATAATACAATAATGAAGCCACCTCAATCGCTCTCAAACATCTCATCAAGAGATAAGATAGAAGGAGACAATATAAAAATCTAGAAACACATTTTGAATAACAACTATATCCAATATGTGAAATATAGAAATGTGGTATATTAAGACTTCATAATTGTATACGAGTAACACATAAACATTTTTCCGCCAATTACTTGTTAGAATAGCTAATTTTAACAAAACAATAAACTACCATATTAAGACAACTAGACTCACTAAATATAACTACACTCCTATATTAAGTTCCCTAATATCAATAAAAATATTAAGTAACCTCAAAATATGACTCTCACTACAAATACATACTATAAATCATCATTTTAAACAAGAATGTTAAGTAACACCAACCATGCACCCTAATTTAATAAGAAAATCAAAGCAATTTACATTTTCCTACACCCTAATTTAATAAGAAACTCAGAGCAATTTACATTTTCCTAGATTTGATCTAGAATAGTGAAAAGATTAACTACAAATGGATAAATTACCTAATCAATTACAAATATTAAGTAACACCAACCATGCACCCTAATTTAATAAGAAAATCAGAACAATTTACATTTTCCTAGATTTAATCTAGAATAGTGAGAAGATTAACTACAAATGAATAAATTACCTAAACAATTACAAGAACAAGATTTTTCTTTGACTTTAATAAAATCCTATGAGATTTTTCTTTTACTTTAATAAAATTCTATGAGATTTTTTTAACGAGTTTTACCAAAAATTCAAAAAAAAAAACATTTTTAAAAATACTAAATTAATTTATATATTCAAAAACTAATTTAAAAAATTTAAAATTAAGATTTTAATAAGATTTTACCAACTATTAAGTTATAATAATAATAATTAATAAAACATTTAAACTAGATTGATCCTTTGAAAACGGTGACCAAGAGACCTTTTAACAACCGCATATGACCATTGAGAAAAAAACACAAACAATTTGTCTCCTTGTGAAGGTCAAGGCCAATAATTTCTTATTAACAAACAACTTGTCCCGGTGACAATGACCAAGCCACCTTCTCCTCAAATTATGAAGATGCTTTCTTATCCCCTTGACTGCAGCGCTTACCTCTCCAGTTGTCACCTGCTGCGCCGTGGATCGCTGAGCCACCTTCTCTGACGGTTGATATTGACGTTTTGCTATTTGTCATGTGCTTTTATTTTCATAAGTGCAAATCGTTTTCTTGCTGGACGGATTTCTATTAATGGATCAACTCGCCAACAAATTTACGTTAACAATATTATTAAGTAAATACTTTTCCTTCTCCCACAAATCGGCTCGCCTGCCGTAAATGATCCATAATTCTAAACATTAGATATTTTTGGTTTTTTATTAATTATTATTGAAATCCAGCCATATAATTAATGGTGAATTGCATTGTTTTGTTATTTTTTTAAATGTTTTTTAAGATTTTTTAATTATTATTAAAATTTAACCATATATAAAAAAAATGGATTTTTTTTTAAATTATTATTGAAATTTAACCATAGTTTGGTTAATTAAATCATATTTTTAAATACATAAATGAATTTAATACTCTACAAATACTACTATTTAAATTATATAATTTTAAAAACTTATATTTACAATTTCAATAATTTTTCAAAATTTCTTAAACCAACATACATCCATCTTAATTTTGGATATGTATTTTAATTTGAGAGAAGGTTAAAGGTTTGCACATTGGTAGATCCGATCTATGCTGGTTCCCAGTCATGGGTGGTCACACAAACTTTGTAGATCAACAACAACATGTATATCTACATGTCGAAGATTAATTTGATCATTTGAAATTTAATACTCTACAAATACTACTAATTAAATTATATAATTTTAAAAACTTATATTTACAATTTCAATATTTTTTCAAAATTTCTTAAACCAACATCCATCCATCTTAACTTTGGATATGCATCTTAATTTGAGAAAAGGTTAAAGGTTTGCACATTGATAGATCCGATCTATGTTGGTTCCAGTCATGGGTGGTCACACAAATTTTGTAGATCAACAACAACATGTATATCTACATGTCGAAGATTAATTTGATCATTTGAAATTTATTTAGTTACATCATTTTGTTGAGAATATAGAGAGTATGAATCAAAAGTATAGTTAATGAGTTATATGAGGAATAAGCTGAATATAAAAAGTCATAATGTAGAATGATGAAAAATGTGATAATAATAAGAATGTAGTAAATTACACATAATTACATGGTGTTCAATCTCAATCTTTTTCTTTTTTTCTAGGTTTAGCAAATATCTTAATATTATAATTGTTTTGATATGCAAATACTAATAGATAAATCACACATAACCAAACAAAGCACATGACTTCAACTTATAATATATGTTTTGAAATTTGTTTTCACTACTTTATTGCTAAATTAATTTCACTTGATGATTTGTTGTAACTCACACTTAAGTCAATATAGATGCACCCTATTGTTTTATGTAAAATGAATACACCTACTTGATTATGTAAATCAAATTTTATTGTATCATCACTTAAATTAATGCACCATATTCTTTTATGTTATATCATTATCATTTGCACCCTATTGTTGTATGCTATCATTGTTAAAATGAATATTACTACTAGTATTATCACTAAATCAATGCACCCTATTGTTTTATGTTATATCACTATCACTGAAATCAATGCACCCTATTTCTTCAATCCTCTTAAAAAGTATTTGAAAATCCAAAAGGATTGCCTCCACTGTGACTAATTTAAACACTCCATTGAATTTATGACAAATCCTTGCAAAAGTCCATAACTTATGGACTTATCCCAAAATAAATTACAAAAATTGAAAGGTAGATCAATAAATTGCTATAAGAGGGCCATATTTAGGGAAGCACCTTCAACTTACAATATATGTTTTGAAATTTGTTTTCACCCTAAATTCATTTCACTTGATGATTTGTTGTATCTCGGCGTTGAAATCAATATAGAGGATTAATTTCCTTTCATTTTTCATAGTATTATCATTGAAAATCAATGCACCCTGTTGTTTTATATCATTGTTAAAATGAATACAACTACTTAATTATACTAATTTTTTTTTGTTGTATCATCACTTAAATCAATGCATATTTTTCATAGTATTATCACTGAAATCAATGCTCTATTGCTCTAAATAATAAATAATAATAATAATAGTAAATAGTAAATACTAAAGTAATAGTACATTTAGTAAAGTAATAGTAATATATAATGAAGTAATAGAAGTGATAGTCATACTGAATAGTAATAGTAATAGTAATAGTAAATTTAATAAAGTTATAGTAATATACTAAAGTAATAGTAAATATTATATATATAATAGCATGTGACTTTTTTAATTGAACCCACTTAAAATTTTTGAAATCTAACATCACCTAAGTGACTTCTCCCCCATAGTGGGGTGTAGAGCCCCTTTGGATTCAATAAGCTTTTGAGAATGTTCTCCTAAAATTATGGGGTTGAAAACATGAGAGATGGCGTGCCTTCATTAATGCTATACATTAAATGACCCACTCCACTCAAATCCTTGTAAAGTTTCCTTTGTAATGATGTTCAAGAGCTCTTAGTTGTAACTTCTCTTATGTAAAACAAAAAGTAGGACTAATTGTATATCTCGTGCAGTTGAATGCCCAACCTTGGTCTCTCTGCTTTGTTGTAGTGGTTGCATATTTTTTCATCCAAATCAGTTGAATCTGTGCCCAGGTCCAATGATTGTTTTCTGACATTTTTCTTCACCTGTTGCAAAACTTGAACTTTTACTTGTGCATATGGATCCTTAACCAAAACACCAAATCAATGCATATTTTTTTGCATTAAATCAATGCAACTAATTGCTCTAAATCATTTATCACTGTGTTAATTTACTTTGTATTATTTTTTCAATTAATTGAATCACTTTTCATAGTATTATGACTGAAATCAATACTCTCATTGTTCTAAACAGTAAATAATAATAGTCATAGTCATAGTAAATGAAAAAGTAATAGTAAATTTATTAAAGTAATAGTAAATATAACAAGTGTCGTATGGCAGCGTAGTCCTTGCCAGGTTGGAATGAGAATAAATGCACAAGTATGGAGGGATCGTGGGAGAATGAGAAGCCCGAAGTAGCGGAGGCAAATGGAAACTGCATCAGACACGTGACAAGCATCATGAAGTACATATGGTATCCATGCAGAAAATGACACGTGGCACTATGCAACATGCAAACCATAAGATGTCAGGATGCTACATGACTCTGGGAGAATCCTTCCAAAACAAACAAAGTTCCCCCGAAGCCTAGAGCCCCAAAGAGCCGGAGTCCCAAATTCTCGAATTAGTTAATCATAATATTATATTAATATGGGGTTAACAAGTAATTAATGAGAAAGTCACTTTGTGAGAAATTTGTTCCATTGCTAAATATGACCAGGGGAGTTCTAAAATTTGCAGGTTGGTAAAACTTTAGCAGGGACGCTAAAGTGCCAGGGTCGCCTAGATGGCAGAGTGGAAACTGATCGATGGCTCACATTCATTTTGAAAAGAGAAGGCACCCGAGCGTTAATCTCCTAGAGCAATTCTGGCATTGAAACCATCTAGTTTTTGAAAGTATTTTCATTCTAATTATACTGTGTTTTGCATAATCCATCTTGCTTTTATTTTCTTAATAAGATTCTGTAAATTTTTCTATTACCAGTAGTACAACAGACAGCTACGAAAGAGCACATATATCTCCATCACGTGTAACTTGATATATTATTGGAGTCTCACTTGCCATGTTCGAAATTTCTATTCTTACCTTGTATGCTTTATCTCTTTAATGTATTTATGAAATTCATTCATAATGATCTTTGTATACTTCCAACTAGCTTTCATCCCAATATTTAGAGTTAAGTACAATTTTCATAGTCACTTCTTTAATTTTTCCCATGGACAAAGTAAGCAACATCCATTTCATTCTATTAAATAGATCATCTGACTTGTGTGTCTCTATATGTGTTAGGATAAATAAAGTTATATGCAGTGGAAAAGAAACAAATATATATTTTTTTGAAAATGTGTCAAGTGTCGAAGATTCTTTGATCTTCTTATGTGACCTCTATGTTTGCTAGTTTTTTCTATATATTTGCAGAGGTTGATCTACAATTTCTCTCCAAGAAGAGGGCATATTTGTATAGTACCAACTGGACATCTCGATATAGTACCAACTGGTATATTTGCAACATGTCTATCCAGTTGATTGTTTTTTTGGCAATGATAAAATTTTTTGAAGGTTTTTGTTTATGCAGGTATTCTTGTAGATGTATTTACATGTCTGTTGACCCTTAAATATGTTAGGACCGAAACGACAACCTAATGAGGATGTCAATCCTACTGTGTTTTTATAGATGTGGTACTCCTCTTTAAGTTTTTCCCAGGGCATGTATATAGTTCAAATCTGGGACTTAGAGAATTTCCGTCGTAATGACTAAAAGAATTACAAAATGATAGAATATATATATATATATATATATTGAAATAAAGGTTCCTCGAAAATAGGACCAGGAATCACACACATTAAACATTCAAACTAAATAAACACAATTTCCTGACATCTAGCATAGTTGAAGATAAAAATTTATGAACACATAAAAATAAAAGAAGATGACTGACATGCATAAAGAGAACTAATTTTTCATTCTGAAAACAAGGTTACAAGGCATCGTCGAGATTGTCCCCGAAGTAGTTTTCTTTGAAATTTATCAAAAAATAATAATGTTTGTTACATATTCCTCGAAATTTAAACGCATTTTTCATATAGACTGGGATTGGGGCTCCCACGGACCATAAAAGAAATAAGTACAATAAATATGACTGTAGAAATAAGAAGTGGGTGACGGTAGAGAGAAAGACTTGAAAAGAAGAAATTGGAAGTTATCAGTCTTTGGTTAGACATTTCTGTTTAAAGAGGTGGAATAACTGGATTGATAAAGAAAGCAAGATGTGATCAGTATAGACTTACGACGATGGTATCTATCTCCCCCTTTGATATTTGCTTGTTGATGTCTTTTTATTTCTCTCGTCGACGGCTACTGGAATCAGGCCAACCGCTTGTCGCCCTTCGTCAGTGAGCTTGTCGATTGCCCCTTGGAGCCATTCTTCAATGTAGCTTCTCATGGGGGCCACGTTGATCTCATCCCGGATTTTTGTGTTGAAAATCTCGTTTTCTAATTCCTTTAGATCGATAGAAAGATTACGTAAAGCCTGATCAATTTCTTCATTTTGTACCGAATAGTGCACTAGCCAGTTGTCCACGTCATATTCACCATATTGAAGGATGTCGTAAAACTTTCCTGTAAAAATATCAAATTGTTCATCAAAGGATTGCTTGGTTAAGAACAAGGAGTTGAGGATTAAGTTGGGTTCTTGGACCTCGTTGGTACTTCTGGCTAAGTCTATTTCGGTCATATTTCTCAATAATTCTTCTTTCTTTGATATGGCTTGTTCACATGATTGGACAATGAGATGCAGGTTCTCAAATTTCTCTTTCCAGCATGCATTTAATTGTTTAGGGAGGGGAGATCTTCTTGTCTTCTTCTCATATCTATCATGTTGCTGACATGGATTCCAAAAGGGAGGACCATCTCTAGATAGAAACATTCTTAATTTTTTAAATATGCCTGCAAATGTTCCTGCAAAGCATGTGCCCTCGTTCCAAGGGAAGCTATACTTTTTTATGTTTCCCAGTATTCAGTAATTAGCTCCATTATTTTCTTGATATTCTTCTCCACATAGTCTCTACATGATGTGAGGAGGTTGTAGGATCCTTTTAACTTGGTTGCAGGGGTGGCAGTCACGGTTATTGCTAAAGGAATGGAAAGCAATGGCATAGGAATCAAAGCTTCCTCCAATTCCTTGATTCGGTCCTTCAGTCTAGCATTCTCTGCCTCGATTCCTCCAAAGGAATCATCAAGAGCATCTCTAGTTGCTCGGTGAAGTCGAGAGATTTGGGACAGTTGCATGTTTCTAAGGTTAATGTTTGAACAAGATTTTCCTTTCTTATTTCTTACATCTCTCTTTTCAATAATTAAAATTTTAGATTTGCTGTAAAAAACAACATTCTGGAATACAAAGGATTCATCTTCGTCAAAAATATCGGTCTCAACTATTTCCATATGGGGATTATGGTGGATCGCATCCCCGGGCTGATCAACGTTAGGGAATACGTTATCTAGATCAGTCTCAAGTTACCCTCTTAGCCTTTCAACATATCTTAGGTTCAAGTTGTTGAAATGGCCTGGGAATTCGTCAATCTTGTTGATGTTCCTAAACAAGAAGTCCCCGACTTTACAAGGTAGAGGAATGAACTAATTTTTTCTCTTCTCATGGAAAAAATGCAACCAGTAGTTGTATTTCCTTTCTTCTTCTGTCACAAACATTCTTTTCGTAATGTGACATGAAAGGAAAGCAGGATTTTACTTGGAGCCAAAAATCATTATTACACTGTAATTCTCCATTTGTTCGAGTGTCCCCTTCCTTTCCAAAAACTTGGTTTCCTGGTCAAACATCCAGGGAGCATCCTTTCCTAACAATAAATCTTTGAAAACTGAGACAAAGTCATTAAAAACCTCATAAAAACAATGGGGGGCCTTGTTCCTCCACAAGGCCTGGTACCTGAAGGTTACTGGGTCGAATTCACAGTTTACCTTCTTGGACACAGACAGTTTTGGAAACATATAACAATGCGCTATCGTGAAAACCAAGTAGGATGACGTATACAATTTCTTCTCCTCTTTGAATCATGACAATTGGGAACATATTTCAATGGAAATTAGCTTCCCCCAATCAAAAATAGCTTGTTCCTTGACTGTGAAATACAAAATATAACGAATCATGTGGAAAAATCTTTTTGTGGATTCCTGTCCTGTTATTCTTGCAAACAACCAGTCAATTTCCAAAATGGATTTCTAAACGAACTAACTTGCAACCTTGTGATATCTTTAGTAATTGTCATCGTGTCTTCCAGGAACTCGGGTAAGAGGTCCAACCCATTATCATGGTTTTTTAGGAACTGCTTGCAGCCTTCTCCTCTGAAGGTCAATGTTGGCTCTGGAAATCTTAACATCTTGCGGAAGACCCGAGGTGACGAAGAAACATGAGAGTGGTCCCGTAGTGGAATAATTATTTGGCTTGAAATACATCTCTTTGCGCACCAAGACACCACCTCCTTATAGTCAAAACATTCAGGGACACAGCTTGCATGAGCAATTCTAGAGGTCCAAATTACTTCGTTCTGGGTGGAAGGGGATGAGTAGTAAGAGTATGCCTTGGACCACTAGAATTTCTGGTCCTCACGCCCAAATATGTTCATTGTATCTCCACAAAACTGTTGTCGAGTTTCTGCCATAAGTTTACGAGAACGTTCGTTTTCTCCAAACGATGTTTGAAATGAACAGTTGAAAGGGATAATATAACCCTCTGCAAATCTTGGTCCAATGCGTGTGAATGAGAGATCTCCTCGAGCCTTTCACTCATTAATGACAATCTCTACGGTTGTTGCATGATGAGTTGTTAGAATTAAAGCTTAGTAATTGCATACTTAGAAGTGCGAAGGTGACGGGTACGACGAAGAGAAATTAAAGATTGGAGATTTCATGAACCCTCCAACCCGACAACCCCTGAAAGACATTCCATGATGTTTGAAATGAACACTCAGAAGGGATAATATAACCCTCTGCAAATCTTGGTTTAATGCATATTAATGGGAGATCTCCTCGAGTCTTTCGCTCATTAATGACAATATTTAAAGTTCTTGCATGATGAGTTGTTAGCATTAAATCTTACTAATTGCATATTTAGAAAGAAGTGCGAAGTTGGCGGGGACGGGGAAGAGAAATTAAGGAATGGCTAAGTATGGAAAGCGATCGGTAGGGATTCAAATTAGGGTTACAAGGTATACTTAGAGAGGTGAGGGCCTGACGGTAAAATTGTATGTCTCAGAAGTTTTGAGTGACGCGTAATAAGGAAGAGGGCATGATGGGGCAGTCCAATGGTCAATTTGTATATCGTGGAACTCTGTGTGCTGTTTGCAGGTCGCAGAACAATGGAACCGCAATATTGAGCCCTCATGTCCAGGAACCCACAATCGAAAAAGTGGCTAATTATTGAATAGCGAAACAGTTAGTCAGACTCGTTTTCGCTAATATATTGAAATTTGTAATAGATATCCCATTACCTGGCAAGATATTTTCCGCATGTTTCTGGAGAATTTTTCTAGGGATTGTTAGTGTGACTGTCTCCTTGAGCCTTTTGCTCATTAATGAAAATTTTTACGGTTGTTGCATGATAAGTTGTTAGCATTAAACCTTAGTTATTGCATACTTGGAAAGAAGTGCGAAGGTGGTGGGTACATGAAACAGTGATAAGGAATTGGAGATTTCATGAACCCGCCAACCCGACGATCCACGAAAGAGATTCCAAGAAATGGAAAAGTATGGAAAGTAGGGAAATTTTTCCTTCGAGGGCTTCGCCCCCGAATCCCCGCTAGGGGCCCACATGCCCCCAGACCCCCTAGCCGGGGTGATAGCCACCCTGGACCCCGCAGAGGGGGTACCCCCCCTCTGCACTCCCCCGCGTGGAAGAGTGTACATACTTCTGGGGTGTAAATACTTCATGGGGTATAAACACGGCTGAAAGTAAAAGACCTCTGAATCAGGAAGATAATCAGGCGCCACAACCAACAATCTCCCACTTGGAGACTGATCTCAACAACTCCATCGCTGTTGTATATGATGGACTCTGAACCTTCTTGAACCTGGCAAATTTCTCATCTTCATCTTCATTCTTGAAGACCAATTGAAACTGAGTAGGAACTCACTTTCTCCTTGGTTACTCCCTTTGTTAACATGTCTATAGGATTCTGGCTAGTGTGTATCTTTTCCAACTTCAAATGTCCATCTTCTAAGGTAGATCGTATGAAGTGGTACCTCAACTGTATATGCTTAGTCTTCGAATGGAAGGCTGAGTTATTTCCAAGCTGAATGGCACTCTGACTGTCACAGTACAACCTATTNCTCTGTAACCAAATCATCTCTTTACTAGCCTCTGTAGTAGCAACATACTCTACCTCTGTTGTTGAAAGTGCAACAACCTTTTGCAGTTTTGAAATCCAAATTACCGTTGTTCCACCTATAGTAAAAACATACCCTGTGGTGCTCCTCCTGTTGTATTTATCACCTGCCATATCTGAATCAACATATCCCTGTAGAAAAGTGTCTAAATCTCCAAAACATAATGCATGAGTAGTAGTACCTCTCAAATACTTGAGAATCCACTTTATTGCCTCCCAGTGTTCTTTACCTGGATTGTTCATATACCTGCTCACAACTCCCACTGCATGTGCAATATCTGGTCTTGTGCAAACCATTGCATACATCAAGCTGCCAACCGCTGATGAATAAGGGACCCTGGACATGTATTCTATCTCCTCC
>ML834903.1:81790-92263 GCA_009831015.1 Picea engelmannii
CAAGACTCAGAAATATTATCTACAGAAAGAATCAAAGCATCTTGTAACACATCACCTGTTACATTTGCTTCCTGATTTCTCTCCTGTTGTCCATCTCTTTGTTTCTTTGGAGCTCTGCAGTCTTTCTTCAGATGTCCTTTATTTCCACAATTCCAACACTCTATCTTTCCAAGTTTGGATTTGGATCTGCCCTTCCTAGAATTCCCGCGGTTCCCTGAGCCCTTTCCTCTATCCTTTTGTCTTCCCCTATTCTCCATGTTCAACGCATTACCTGATGTCTCACCTATGCTTTTTCGTCGCATTTCCTCACTAAGGATAACACCAAAAACATCATCAAATTTTAAATTATTTGAGCCAGAGACAGAGTTACTTACAGCCATGACCAAGCTGTTCCAGCTTTCTGGCAATGAGCACAAGATTAGAAGAGCCCTGACCTCATCATCAAAGTCCACTTTTACAGAACTTAGTTGATTAGTAAGCATATTAAATTCATTTAAATGATCTGGAACAGACCCACCTTCTGACATCTTCATATTAAATAATCTCTTCATTAGAAATACCTTATTGGACGCCGAGGGTTTTTCATACAATTTGGCCAATACGTCCATCAAACCCTTCGTTGTCTTTTATTTGGAAATATTGAAAGCCATCGAAGCTGCCAGGCTTAGCCGTATCGTTCCTAGAGCCTTTCTGTCAAGAATCTCCCATTCTTCATCCTTCATGGCCGTCGGCTTCTTTGCTACTCCACCCAAAATAAGGAATAGATCCTTCTAATATAAATAATCTTCCATCTGCTTCTTCCATAACTGGTAGTTTAGTTTTGGCCGTTAAATTTCGCGACCCTAAACTTTCCATCTTCCGACATTTCTCCCACTCGAACCAAGAACCCTCTTTTCCTGCGAGTTACCTTTCGCTCTGATACCAGTTGTTAGAAAAATAGGACCGTGGAGCAATAAAATAAAACAAATGCGGAAACAAAACACAGAAGATACACAATACAATAGAGACACATATTTACGTGGTTCACCCAGTGTGGGCTACGTCCACCAGAGAAATTGCCAGGTCCTTCCTTTATTATTATCCAGCATATGAGGGGATACAACCTATAGCAAACCCGCTGTAACTTTCTCTTCTTTCTCTAACAGTCTCTTATCTTAGAATACAATATTCACCATCAACCATAGTCGCAATACATTTCCCTCATAAAAGAGGGTTGCCTTCTAGGGCAAAAAACCCTAACATAATCTCTACCATTAGATATGCGACCTTATAATGAACGGTCCAGATTTACAATAAAATTACAATATACATTTACAAGACAATTTTTACTTCAGGGGCTTTGCCCCCGAACCCCCACTGGGGGACCGCTTGCCCCCAGACCCCCCAACCGGGGGGATAGCCCCCCCGGACCCCACAGAGGGGGTACCCCCTCTCTGCACTCCCCCGCGTGGAAGAGTGTACATACTTTTGGGGTGTAAATACTTCATGGGGTATAAACACGGCTGAAAGTAAAAGACCTCTGAATCAGGAAGATAATCAGGCTCCACAACCAACAAAAAGCAGTCAGACGGGCTTCAAAATAGGTTGACAAGGGTTTCCTAGTAGATGTGAGGCCTTGACGGTCAATACAATGTATTAGAACTTTTGAGTGCAAAATGTGTAATACAAAAGAGGGGATGATGTGGGAGTCCGACAATCAATTTGTATATCACGGAAGTCTAGGTGTTGTTTGTAGGTCACAGAACAATGGAAGTGCAATCTAGAGCCCGCCTGCCTAGGAATCTGCAATCGAAAAAGTGGATAAGTATGGAATGGGGAAGCGGTCGGTTGGAGTCGTGATATAAAATCATGAGTGGAAATGTGAACTCGTGAGTCCGCCAAACTGCGTAGTTAGACATTTTTCGTAAAAATGACTAAGTAACCAGAAAAAGAAAGTAGAGGGGAAAAATAAAGGGGAATTCAGTTAAGTATAAAAGAGGGAAAAGAAGGGGATAAAAGAGAGTGGGAAAATAGAAAAGCGGAGGGAAATTTTCGTAAGAAGGAATTGGTCTCAAACAAGCCCCATTGTTGCAAAAGCATCATTTTCTATTCCAATATTTTATCCACATACTTGTTTTCTATTGTGCTTGTATCATTAAAAAGGGGGTGATCAAATGCAAATATAAACTATAACTTGATTTTTGGCTATAACTATGTATAGATGATTTACAGGCATTATTGATGTTTGGATTTTGTAGATAACAGTGGGCTAGGATAAGTTTGCATTCTTACTGTGATAAGGCCTTAAAAAAAGTAGAATATGTAACAAGTTTTTCCAATTCAATTCCCACACAAAAAAAAATTCTTTGATCCCACAATATTCATCTTTGTTGATTCGATAATAGGGAGGTCGATTTCATAGATTGTGCTATTGGTCATTTTAGGCGACTAGGGTGCATCAACCAATGCTTTGTTGAAGATTTGTTTTTATTGCAACTTGTGGGAGTAATTGTGTTTTTGATACATTGTTTAATGCCTTGAGATATTATTTTAAGTATTAAACTTCCTACATGATGAGTTGCTAGCATTAAAGCTTAATAATTACATATCTAGAAACAAACTTATTGCACTGTCAACTTGACCGTAAGTATAACAACGACGAACATGAATTTTAATATATTGGTTGATTTCATATCCCTATTTGACTTCAGCTAGCATATATCATTTTTTTTTCAAAATATTTGCAAAGAAGAAATTTGGTAATTTCATTAATAAAGTAAAAGTGCTCAAATAGAGGCGAGGGGATGGACAACCAATAAAATGTTTCCTTTTGGAGTGAAGGAATCAAGGAAGCGAGAGGGAAATAAGAGATTGCTCGCTCAACAAGGTTGAGATGAGAATGAAACTTCTTGTGTGGGGCCCCAACTCCCGCATCGTGAATTAGTGTTGCTATGTTCTATCTACATTACGAATGGAATTGAATGTTGGTTTGAAACTGTGTGAAATTCATTTATGTTTCCATAGAAGCCTCATGTGATGGAAACAATGCATTTCCATATAATTTTCAATGCCCCATGTTTGATCAAATTACTTGAGTCAATACAATATTTAAGAATTACGAGACTATCGAACCATGCAAATGAGAAGAGGTGTTAAATCCAGCAAAGAAGCGCCAACCAAGATTCCAAGGAAATGTTTTAATAGTAAATCTATAAAAAAAATAGTGGGTAATATATATTTATCCATAGACATTGGTATGAGTTCTTTTCACCGAAGCATTGAACATATTTTTCATAACTACATGTAGAGGAGTTAAAAAAAAAAACATGCATAAAATTATGTGTTGTTCATCTAGTGCGACAACATGCAGGAGGCATCAACAAGCTCTTGAACATGCATACAAAACTGACTATCATGATTTTTTAGGAACTCCTTGAAGTCTTCTCCTCTGAAGGTCAATGTTGTCTGTGGAAATCTCAACATCTTGCGGAAGACATGAGGTGACAAAGAAACAGGAGAGTGGTTCCACAGTGGAATAATTATTTGTCTGTAAATAGGTCTCTCAGCACACCAAGAGACCACCTCCCTACAATCAAAGACTTTGGGGACACAGGCTGCACGAGGAATTACAGAGGTCCAAATTACTTCGTTCTAGGTGGAAGGGGATGAGTAGTAGGAATATGCCTTGCACCACTGGGAGCTCTAGTCCTTACCCCCTAAGATATTAATTGTATCTCCAGAGAATAGGAGAGTGGTCCTGCAATTGAATAATTCTTTGGCTTGAAATATATCTCTCGATGCACCAAGAGACCATATCCTTACAGTCAAAGACTTCAGGGACATAGCCTGCACCAGGGACAAATCCAAACCTAATCCAAAACCCTAAAAATGGAAGGAAAGGATACATCTTTGAGGGAGAGGACCTCCATCCAAGTCTAGAGACTTAAACTCTCGAGCTAAAAAGCGACTATTGTGTTCAACGTCGGTTTCTTTTCTGAAACCCCATCCTTTGGTCTTGTTAAGGTTGACATGGTCGAGTTGGGAAGTGCCCCCCATTATGGTGGATTTCAATTTGGGCGTAGGAGTGGGAACAATATCTGCATTTTCATCATCCATTGTCGTATCATTGTCCATCAGATCATATCCTTCCATCTCGAAATCGGCCGCATCAACCTTTGCGTCGATGTTCAACGCAGCGGGGGGTTGTCTGAGAAGGGGAGTTGCCTTGGAATTCTTTGGCTTGAAATATATCTCTCAGCGCACCAAGGGAACATCTCCTTACTTGCTTCTGGGCAAAAGGAGATGAGTAGTAAGAATATGCCCTGGAGCACTGGAAGTTCTGGTCATCATGCCCGAAGGTGCTTACTGTATCTGGAAAGAACTGTTGTTGAGTTGCTGCCATAAGTTGACGAAAACGTATGTTTTCTCCAGATGATGTTTGAAATAAACACTCGCAAGGGATAATATAACCCTCCGCAAATCTTGGTTTAATGCGTATCAATGGGAGACCTCCTCGAGCCTTTTGCTGATTAATGACATTTTCTACGGTTCCTGCATAATGAGTTGTTACCATTAATTACTTACTAATTACATACTTAGAAAAAAGTGCGAAGGTGGCGGGGGATGATGAAGAGTGATTAAGGATTGGATATTTTGTGAAGCCGCCAACCGGACAATCTTAGTTTAATTCGTATTAATGGCATATCTCCTCCATCCTTTCGGACATTAATGACAATCTTAATGGTTCCTGTATGATGAGCTATTAGCATTAAAGCTTAATACTTGCATATATAGAAATTAGTGCGAAGGTGACGGGGATGGCGAAGAGCGATTAAGCATTGGACATTTCGTGAACCCACCAACCCGACCACCTGTGAAAGAGATTCCAAGAAATGGCCAAGTATGGAAAGTGACCGGTCTGGCTTCAAAACAAGGTCACAAGTTATACTCAGGAGACATGAGGGCTCGATGGTTAAATTTTATGTCTCCAAAATTTTGACTGCAAAATGTGTAACACGGAACAGGGCATGATGACAGATTTCGACGATCAATTTCTATATCGCGGATGATCCAAAATAGGATCCAGGAAGGCCTAAAAATCCAAAATGGATCTAGGAAGGCCTAAAAATCATAGTTATTAGAATTGTACGTAACCAACGTCATTGCGTATGTCTCGTCACGCTGATTCTGACCATATATATTTTTTCCGAAAATGGACTCTGTTTGGCGAAGTTATCGCGATATGAAGTTCAGGTCAAACTGGCAAAAAGTCAAGTCAAAGTCAACAGTCCGTACTGTTGATGTCAGCAGGACAGGTCATAGATGACATCAACAGGACACGTTGCAGCACCAGGACGTGCCACGTGGAAGTCATTTTTGGCATTTTTAGGGGCTCATTTGGACCAATAAAAATTGGACACGTGGCATTGTACGGACATGACACGTCGCAGTCCGTATGTGACATGGCACTAATGGCAACATGACACGTGGACGATACATAAGTTACATGGCATCATCTGATTGTGACATGTGGAAGGTACGATAGTGTGACATGTGGTAGGTACAATAGTACGTCACGTGGAAGGTACGATAGTGCAACATGTGGTAGGTACGATGATGACATGAAAGGTACGATGGTTATGTGGCAGTGATGACTAGGTAGTTGACTGTGTTGGTTATTGGGTCAATGACTGGACAATACGATGCATTCATAGGGTGACACGTGGAACAATCATAGGGCACCACGTGGCACCTCGAATTTGGCCAAGGATGGCTGCGTAAAAAGTTTATTCCGCCTCTAGGGGAATTGAACCCGTGATCTCCAAGTAAGGAAATGAACTAAAAAATTTGCGCTAACCAACAAGGGACGTGTGTTTCTTGTTCATACAAATGGAGAAAATTACATTTAAGTTTGAATTGGGCATGAAATATGGGATAAGGCCCAGTCGACGGGGGCTATCCACATGACCATAGGGGCTAGACCAGGACCCAGGCAGAGGATAAGGTGCCAAGGCTCAACCACATGGAGATCCATGTGACCAAGGGCCCGAAGAAAGAGGGATAGCATGCACATTTTTCCCAATGTGGGTTTTTTACTTTGGAAAATGGGTTTTTTTATGATTTTATGCTGATTTTATGGTTTTTTGGCCATATCTTGGTGGATATTGGCCCAAATTGAGTGCCACAGGAGGTGGGTTGTTGGGATTTGAGCGCTTTACCTCATGGTTATATAAACCAAGCCATTTTAAAGTTTTAGAGGAGCAAGAGTCAGCAAGTATCTTGGAGCAAGTTGAAGAAGAATTTGCAAAGGTCAAGTTGTCTTGTGCAGTGAAGAGTAGCTGAGCTTTGGAGGCAATTTTCGAGAGTTCTACTCCACCTTTTTCAGTTCTGTCCGTTACGTCGGGTTCCTGAGACAGAGAAGAATACAACTTAGTTGGGAAGATACCTACATGATGTAATTTTGATGTAGATTTTAAGCATTGAATTTTGAATAGAGAAGCCTCCTTCACTGAAGACAAAGGCCCAGCGGCGTAGGCAAATTTTTCCAAACTCCGTTATCAACTTCTGGTGTTTCAATATATCGATGGTTTGATTCTTTGTGTTATCCGTTATTTCTCTTCATTATTTAAGTTTTTTTTCGCTTATGTATTCACACACATTCTCAGAAAAGGTCTTGATAAAATTGAAGTCATAGTGCAAATTGCTAAGCACCGATTTTAGGTCAAGTGGTATCAGAGTAGGTTGACTATTGCAGGAATTGTGAATAAGCATAAGGAAAATCTTGAAGAGATCCCGACTCCAAGAACTCGAGGAGATCAATCAACAGATTCAACGAGAAAATATTGAGCTGCGAATCTTGGTGAAAATCCTTGAGGAAGACAGGGAAAGGTTGTGAACAATGATGTTAGCAACAAAAGAAAGGCCAGTGGGAAGAAGTCCTTCTGTTAGAAGCCCGAGTCCTGTCAAGGATGATGGAATTCATCCATTCCGTAGGCAATCTGATGAGGAGGATTCGTATACTCCTGATACTCCAGTTGAGGAGCAATCAGTAGGAGAGCCCATTGACACATTTTCCTCACCAATGGAAAGTATTCATTATACTCATGCTTCTCCTATAGTTGATCAGGAAGTGGAGTTAGGCAATTAGGATATTTCCTTATTTGAAACACATACCAAAGGAATTGGTATGAAAATGTTATCCAAGTTTGGATACAGGAAAGGACAAGGTATTGGAAAGCATGGCCAAGGCAGAGCTGAGCCTATTGAGGTGCGAGAAAGACCACTCCATGAAGGATTGGGTTACGCAGGAGAATCTACTGATGAAAACAATCCAGTGGTTTGTTGTACACATTGTGAGAAGTTCAGACACGACGCTGACCATTGTTGGGAGAGACATACAACACTGACACCAGTATGGTTTCAAACTCGTGAAGACAAACAAGAAGCTCGAGCCAGCAGTGACGTGAACAATGAGTCACTAAAGAAAGGTAAAAGGGTCGAAAGGTATAAATCTCCTTCTCCCACCTTTAATGACGAACATGCTAGGGTCATGGAAATTATCAGAAGAACAATTCCATGCACATTTTGTGGTAGTCATAACCATTGTGTTGTAGTATGCTGGAAGCAAAAGGTATATAGAAAAAACATCATGGCTACAAGGATTACATGAAGACAAGATGTTGCAACACTTCAGGTCAAGAAGAATCCGCGTGCAAATTCAGCGCAGCCAAGACAAGAGTCAGAGAAATCCAATGGGAAATTTAGCTCAGTCATGGAAAGGCCTCATCAAATTCATTTGAGCATGAAATTATTGCTCACATTGTCGAAGGAATGGACATTGTGAAAATAGTTGTTGGAAGTTGCATCCAGAGTTGAGATGCTCCACAAAGCCTGAAGGGCCAGAGCAGAAGAAGGATGTTGCAGAAGAGCAGAAGAAGGATGTTGTTGAAGAGCATAAGAAGGACGCTGCAAAAGAGAAAAGGAATGACCATGAAACTCCATTGGCAGGAGATGGGTCATCCTCTTGGAACTGGGAATATTTTATGCCCTATTTGTAAATATTTCATCGATTCAGTGTCAGTCTCATTGATGTAATGAAAGTGATTTGATTTATGAAATCACTTATTGGGTCTAGTTAATGTTTTGTTGAGTCTAGGTTGTTTGTTGATAGTCGATTGATGTAATGATGTAGTCAATTGATGTAATACCCTTTTCGAGGACCAAAAGGTCTTAGTGGGGAGGTGTGATCCAAAATTGGATCCAGGAAGGCCTAAAATTCCAAAATGGATTCAAGAAGGCCTAAAAATCAAAGTTCTCGGAATTGGATGAAACCAGTTCCATTGGGTCCATCTCATCGCACTGATTCCGACCATATATATATATATTCTGAAAATTGACTCTGTATGGCGAATTTATCGCGATCTGAAGTTCAAGTCAAACTGGTAAAACTCAAGTCAAAGTCAACATTCCATACTGCTGACATCAATAGTACATCAACAGGACAGGTGGAAGATGATGTCAGTAGGATAGGTGGCAGCACCAGTATGTTCCATGTGGCAGTCATTTTTGGCATTTTTATGGGCTGATTTGGACCAATAAAAATTGGACACGTGGCATTGTACAAACATGACACATGGGAGTCCGTACGTGACGTGGCACCCGAAATTTGGCCAAGGATGGATGGGTAAAAAGTTTGTTCCGCCTCCAGGGGAATCGAACCCACGACGTTCGAGTAAGGCAACGAACTAACAACTTTGCGCTAACCAACAAGGCACATGGGTTCCTTTTTCATACAAATGGAAGAAAATACATTTAAGTTTGAATTGGGCGCGGATTATGGGATAAGGCCCAGTCAGTGGGTGTTATCCACGTGACCATAGGTGCTAGACCAGGGGCTAGGCGAAGGATAAGGTGTCAACACTCGAACACATGGATATCCACACGGCCAAGGGCCCAAAGAAAGAGGGCTAGTGCGCACATTTTTCCCAATGTGGGTTTTTTTACTTTGGAAAATGTGTTTTTTCATGATTTTATGGGTTTTTGGCCATATCTTGGTGGATATTGGCCCAAATTGAGTGCCCCAAGAGGTGGGATATTGGGATTTGTGCCCTATACCTCATGGCTATATAAACCAAGCCATTGTGAAGTTTTATAGGAGCAATAGGCAACAAGTATCTTGGAACAAGTTGAAGAAGAATTTGCAAAGGTCAAGTTGTCTTGTGTAGTGAAGAGTAGCTGAGCTTTGGAGGCAATTTTCGCGAGTTCTACTCCACCTTTTTTAGTGCTGTCTATTATGTCGGGTTCCTGAGATAGAGAAAAATACAGCTGAGTCAGTCATAGACCTACATGATGTAATTTTGATGCAGTTTTTAAGCATTGAATTTTGAATAGAGAATCCTCCCTCACTGAACACAAAGGTCGGTAGACGTAGGCGAATTTTGCCAAACTTCGTTATCAACTTCTGGTGTTTAAATATGTTGATGGTTTGATTCTTTTTGTAATCTGTTATTTCTCTTCATTATTTAAGTTTTTTATCGCTTATATATTTACACGCATTGTTAGAAAATGTCTTGATAAAATTGAAGTCTTAGTGCAAATTGCTAAGCACTGATTTCAGATCAGCAGAACTACGGGTGCTGCTTATAGTTCGTAGAACAATGGAAGCGCAATGTTGATCAAGCCTGCCTGGGAAACGATGATGGAAAAAATGGCCAAGTATGGAATGGGGAAGTGGTCGGTCAAACCTGTGATATAAAATCATGAGACATATTCAGAAAAACGACTAAGTAACTAGAAAGGGAAAGTAGAGGAGAAAAAGAAAGGGGAATTTGGTTGTCAATTTGTATATCGGGGAAGTCTGGGTGTTGTTTGCAGGGGGTGGAACAATGGAAGTGCAATGTTGAGCCCGCCTATCCGGGAACCCACGATCAAAAAAGTTGTTGAGTATGGAACGGGGAAGCGGTCGGTCAGACTCGTGATATAAAAACATCAGTGGAAATCTAAACGCGTGAATCCACCAACCCGCACACTTAGACATTTTCTGAAAAACGACAAAGTAACCAGAAAGGGAAAGTAGAGGGGAAAAAGAAAGGGGAGGGAAATTTTCAGAAGCGGGAATTGGTCTTAACAAAGCCCCATTGATGGTCTTAACAGTAACTATGAAGTGCATTAGATAGGTGAACGTGCTCTTCAATCAAGGAATAGAGAAAGTGAGTCATGGTTATACTTTCCAGGATGTGTTTGCATAAGATAAACATCGTAAAGCTACAAAAAATTCAATTTTGTTCAAGTAAAATTATTGTACTGTCAACTTCACCGTAAGTATAACAACGATGAATTTCAATTTCAATTTTTTGTGGTTGATATCATAGTTCCATTGGACTTCACCTAGCATATGTCCTTTTATTTCAAAATATTTCTGAAGAAGAATTTTGGTAATTTCATCGATCAAGTAAAAGTGCTAAAATGAACTACATATTACATTTGCTTCACAAA
>ML834903.1:108768-125045 GCA_009831015.1 Picea engelmannii
TATTACTGTTATCCATATCTTGTTTCTTCCAAATAGATAAAAGACATAACAATTGTGAATTCATTTTGTGAATGATAGTTTTGTCTTCTTCATAAATTGAATTGTTATATATAAGTGTTCTGCATAACAGGTTTCCCTTATTGTAGGAATTTATAATCATAAGATTGTTATGATTCTCTTTTATGTCTTGTTTGTCCTGTAAAATACTTCAAGGAGCAGCATAGTTGATCGTTTACGAAAAGCTTAAGGGCTAAAACGGTGTGAGTTTCTTCCTCCAACCAGCTCAGAAGTCATCATACACAGGGCAGACTTGGAGCGTTTCCAGGTCAATTAGTCTTTTGCTTACTGTTTTTATTAAGTAGTTTAATATAGATAGTAGTTTAATTAATTTATATTAGTGGGATAAATTTCACATTAGCCATTTCATCTTGCAGATAACAGACGTCCTCCTCTCCCACTCGCTCAAGGCATCTCTGCCAGAAATAAATCGATTATATTAAATGAGTGCAAAGTAGGAGACGGTATGCAGATAACTCCGTCAGGGCTATGGACACTCACTGGCAGCGAAGCAAGGTCTGTGACATCGGGGTGACTCCGTTGTGGCTATGGACGCTCGCTAGCAGTGGAGAAACGCCGTAGTGAGTAAATAATGATAACTAAAAATTCTCGAGCCAGTGAATTCCTTACCCGGTTCTTGTAAAAAAGGGGCATGGGTCACGGTTAAGAGGAACAAAGGTGGAATAAGGGTTAAACTCCATAGGCGGACCTAGATTCCCGAATAGGGGGAATTGTACACACATGGATATGAAATATTTTGATAAAAGTGAAGCCAGTTAGTTTCTCAAACAAATTATGCATGAGCTCAGCCCAAAGGAAGGAACAAAGATTCTTCTTTCGTCCAAATAATCACCATGTGTTGAGTTCTCAACACACCTTAAAAGCTTTTATGAAATTTTGTCTCTTTTGGGTACCACTTGTTTTGTTTTGTTTGCTTTCTGAATTGAGTCCTCTGTGGAGGAATTGTTAATTTGTTTCTGTGTCTCTTCATCAATCAAATCAGATTTGTTTGAACCTGTTAATGTGAAGCCTTGTATTAAAAGGACTTGGCATTCTAACTAAGAATTTGCAGCTAAAATTGTGACTAGCGTGCTTATGTTCGACGTCAGCTAAATTGAAGAAAGTAAAATGACCACATAGTAAAAATAATCATCGATCGTCAATCCATCATCGACATCGGTAAAAGGCAGAGTAACTTTGCGCTAGTTGTCAGCAAAGAAGATTCAAGAGTTGGCCTTTTTCCCATCGGTGTCGGCGAAATACAAGAGGTCAAAACGTTGACATGGACCATGATGAACCTTCGATAGTCGATTACAGATGCGTTTGTTCGGGGTCGGTGAAATATCAAAGGATTAAATCATTAAAAATTTCTGCAGTAACACATCGTTGATCGTCGATCCAGATGCACTTTCGGCATTGGTAAAATTTCGAAGTGGTGAATCCAGGAACACTTGTTTAAACTTTTCGTCGATCGTCGATCCCTGATACTTTTTGGCATCGATAAGGTAGAACCTTTTGTTAAAATGCTTAGCTAATGAAATTCTCGGATTCTGAATAACACGATTAAACAAAGACACCAAGCTCAAGTGCCACGTGTCTTTTCCACGTAGGCATTTCATATGGCCTAGTTTCGTCCCGAGTCACCTTAGGTTTCCCTGTGTCCTGGTCACGCTTCCAAGTCATATTTTCCAGGTCAACTTTGTACATCCAGATGGATCGACGTCAGATTTTTTCCAAGAGATATCAATGAACATTGTCTAAAGAAATGCCGCAACTCCTGATCCACCCATTAATTTAGTGGAATGATAGGACGTTTTCAACACACAATAAGATCGGATTTCACCATTTAATATGCCAGTAAATGTTTTTCTCCACATATGTCGCTACCCCGTGTGCCGATTGAACAATGAGAAATTGAAATCACTGATAGGCCACATTATATCCCGCACCCACACCACCAACCTACGAATGCATTTAATCTTAAACATAATGAAGACCCAGTGACAAATTTTGTAGAACCGCACTCATATCTTGAATTGAATAATTGATGTGACAAGGTAAGTATCATCTCTATTTAAATCACTAAAAAATATTTGACCATCCCTATTCTGCACACAAGATCCATTTCCAGAGTAGCCGAAGAAACGAAGACAACGTCTCAAGAGTGGCGTTTGATTCTTAGACTTTTAAAAACCAGATTAAGCTAACGCAAAGAAGAGGTATGTGTTATTTTTTATCAGTTCGACGCTCATAATTTTTATATATGATCATTCGATCTGCTACACAGTGTCTAATGATGTTCTATATGCAGTGAAATAGGCCCCCAAGGAAGCCAACGACCAGGTGCTTGCCAAGGGCACCAAAATTAAAGGAGGCAGATATTGATGAAGGGTCTTCTTCCGACACTGCGAGGCAGTTGGAATACACTCCCAGGGTGGAACCAGTAATTAAAACTTTGACGAAGAAGGCATTTATTCAACCCCCAACTTTTGGTGATAGATAAGTGACCACTGGATCTAAAATAATTCTCCCACAGTGGGGATATCTATTCAACAGAATCAATCGAGAATATTACTCGGAGTTTATCCCACACAACAACCTAGATGTAAGGGCACTTGATGAACGAGTCTTCCCGAACATTCAGCGGTTGTCCTTGCACATGGTAGCTTGCCACACTCTAGTCTTCCCATGCATCGATACCTTGAGTTGGTTAATTTATCACACAGATGTGCATAAATTCCTGATCAACGATGAGAATGGAGGATGTGTCGGATTTTTTCTCCCGACAGAGGTCCAAAAGTACTACAAGCTCAAGGACCCAGAGGAGCGTTTGAACACAGACTTCGTGGTGAATTTCTATGAATTCCACGACACTAGCCAATTGATGGCCTCATGGTGGAAGGAGGACAATAAATTCACAAACCGAAGAAACGACTGGTATGGAACAACGAACTTGAGGGAGCCATATATCTACTAATGGCTCTAATTTACCGGTTATACGGGGAAAGGGACTGCGCCAAGTTCCCGGAGGCATGGATGGCCCTAGCGTACACTGTGGCTATTTCAGGGAGTAGTTTCAACTGGGGAGCAATCATCTCCAAGAAATTGAGTACCAGTGTATTGCAGGATCAGACACAGAAAGAAGGAGAAGCACTTGCTTTTCACATGGCCTTGTATCTGCTAGATGTTATCTGCGCGAGGAATTTATTCGTCGGTATGAAATTAATATGGCACGTTGTATACCTGCCTGTTCATGTCTACTTCAACATCCTATGGGAAAACAAGTACAAAAATTCTTACGCCCTTATTTGCGATGAATTCATCGCCCGAAATTATTTCATTATATTTAAAAAGGAATTCCCAAGGCTGTCTGTAGCGGCCAAGAAAATGATCTTGAAAGTAGGCCATTGGTATCTAGATGAACACACAACCTATAGCAGTGTGTTCAGGGCCACCGAAGCACCACATTTTCTCCCTGGCTCACATCCCAGACCAACTCATCGTAGGAGAAATATGTTATTAGACTATCCTGTAGGGCTATAAAGCCACTTTTGTTAAGGACAAGAAACGAGCATTTATACCCTATGGTTTCCATGTAGGGTTTTATATAGTGAAGTACACTACTCAAGCTAAACATGAGGGTTTGGTTCAGATGGAATACAGGTTCCCGACAGGCTGGTTTTGCAAGAATGACCCTAAAGGGCTAGTCCTCCAACACGCTTCACAATTCTCTTCCTGTTGGCCATAAATGCATGACAAGTTTGAAGATGATATTTTCACAGAATGTGCTCAGGATTGGGAGGAGGTATTACAGAGAAAGACTAACCCGAACATGACTAGGTTCAAAGCTATGAGCATGGATGAGCAGGTCAAAACAATAGAGCAGTCGGATCAAGAAGCTCTCAGGGTTAGAGAAGAAATGAGAGCAGAAGAAACCACATAGGCACAAAGGAGAGGGTTGTTGTTACCAAAAGGAGCCCAAAGAGTCATCCACCAGATAGAGAATGATCCTCAATTGATATAAATGACGAGGATCACCCCGACTGATCCAATCACAATCAGAGAAGAGATAAATGGCTCAGATTCAATACAATTGGAGGAGATCACCGGTCTGGAAAACCCCAGAGTTCCATCACCATAGACTAGATCACTGGTGACCATTCCAACCTAGTAGAGGAGTCCAAGAACACCAGGTGCAATAGGTGTGCCAAATCCCCTGTTTGATCTAATAACCATCTATTACTATGAAGAGAGTTTGGAGGTATCACTGGTAACTTCGATAACGATTGTAGAGGAAAAGGAACAAAACATCTGCTCCAAGTCCCGATGCATTAGTTCAAAACCCTCCATAGAGAGAGACCATGAGGCCGAAAGTGTCTTAGACACTGCATTTCTTGACTTGTCGGGGACTCCGAAAGGCAGCTCCATAGAGGAGCTAGGATCAGGTGGACAAAAAGTGGAAGTGCAACAATAAGAGATTGACACCTCAAAAACCGGTCACCAAGTAAGTACTGAAAATATCACTGACTCTTCAATTTTGGTCGATACCTCACCAGCCGATGAACACCAAACATAGGTCGATCCATTGGAACATATGAAAGAAGTACAGGAACCACTCCTAGAAAAAATACATACAGCATGAAGCTTGGGAAACACTTTGACCTGGGGATAACAACAAATCCCTGAGCCCATTGATGAGGTTGTCGATATACAAGAGATCGCTTATGACAGGAAGTGGAAAGATATCATGAAGAGGAACACCAAGAAGAGAAGACTCATGTTGGATAGCTCGATTCTCATCACCACGGAGGAGAACATGCTCAACATCGAACATGCAAAGACATATGAGCTCATCGGTGTATGGATGTCTATCATTAATGCCACATTAGATCGAGCAAGGTGAGATGAAAAGGAATTAGCTGTTGTAATAAAGGAGTTAGATCATCTGTGCCATTTGGAAAAATAATATCAAGACTCAACGTAGGTCACAATGTTTCTAAAAAGTGAGTTCCAAGATGCTTATGCAAAGTTCATAAACATACGACATCTCTTCACTGCAGGTATAGCTGATTTCCAAGAAGATACCCTTATGGCATTGGAAACCTCCAAGGACGTGGAGAGATGGTACAAAAAATCATACCAAGCGGTAGAAAGAATTGACTACATCAACGTAGTGCAGAAAGGGCGAGAAGTATAGGAGCATGGTATTTGAGTGTTAAGGGATATCAACATCTCTCGGATCAGGAAAGAACCGAACACTGGGTAAGCATGGACCAGGAACCTTATTAGGAGATACAGAAGAAGTGGGACTAGTGTGAAAAAGGATGGGAAAAGATCAATCAGGAGTTGAAAGGCATTGGCCTCCAAGAATTCAGATCCCCCGAAGACTTTGTCGACTTGCATGACATAGTCAAACGACATCCAGAACAAGAGTCAACATGGGCAGTGGAGATTGCACAGGTGGAAAGCATGGCACTAGGTCAAATACAACAGTTTATGGAACATCTGATCAAGGTTCATGTAGTTCTGCAATGGTTGAGTGCCAAGATCATCAAATACAGAGAACATGCAGTAGAAGTGAAAGATCTTTTCATCCCCGATGGATCAACACAGATCCCCATATGCTAACACATGCGAGGATATTTTTATCAAGTGGTCAGAATATGAGAAGAGTCATCCACTCCAGTAGAACCATGAGATGGTTTCAGAGAACAAAGAGATCGAGTGCCATGTGACGATATTTTTTTTTACTTAACTTAAACTTGTAGCAACTATTTTTAGTTAGTGATTCTTTATAAGTAAAGGGGATTGACCTTTTAGAAAGGGTCGATGGTTTTGGGAAAGGACCCTCTTTTTGAGAATTGTAAAGAACTATTTCTTAACAACCTTAATTGAGAAGTCTTGTTTAGGACCAGAGACAAAAATATGCTTTTCATCAAAGGCGTTATGTGATTGGATTGAGGAGGAATTACTTCCAAGTTTTCTTTCAGTAATTGATGTTGTAAAGAGTAAGAGTTTCTCAATCTATTGATAAGTTATATGTTTCAATATTTTTTGTAGTTCTTTTGTTCTTAATGATGGAAAGAAAATTGTTGTGTTAATGTGTGATTGACGGTAGAGCTAAGGAAAGTATTTTTCTTGCAATCAAATTATTACATGCATATTTTTCTTACGATAAGTGTATATCAGTCAATGTTGAAATACCAGCAAGTTAATGTATTAGTACTAGGCTTGTAATAGGTGTGGATATCTTTGTATGCATGCTTAAGCCCAAGGGTTATCCCAAGCTCAAACTTCTTCAGTAGTTAAGAATCCTTTCTATCAATTGGTTTATACCAGCACATCTCATTTTATCAGACTCGCCTAATAAAAGAAAACACAAAAAAGAGAACATTTAATCTGAAGGAGGAACTTTCATAGAAAGACATCCTGTAAATCACCAAGTAAAGCCCATTGATAAATTAGCTAGACCGAAAGGTCTAGAGAACCATTCCACCATCAAATGCTGCAGAGTCTAATTGGACCTCTAAGGCAGCTTTGGTTCCTGTTGTTGAGTTAAAGGGATCTCGGACCCCTCAACACACTGCTAATAGATTTTTGATGGAGTGGGCTAACTCGGGAGCAATCTTCCCTCCCGAGTTACCTTTCCGACAGCTTCTCTAGCGATCCTATTTTAAAATTCCGGCCAATCTAGAACTTTGATTGATTTCCTGAGCATTTGGGTTGGTTTAAAATGGGGCAAAACCCCTGGGGTAAGGTTTTGAAATACATCAAACTTTGATCCATGCGAAACTCAGACTACCCCTGAAAATTTGGCCGGACTCAGGCCCGAAAATTTTCCTGAAAAGTGGGTATGTTTACTCTTGAGTTGGCCTACTCCAATTTGTGACTGGAGAGAATGGCACACATCAATTGCAATCATGGAGGCTTAGATCACTGGAGATTTGGGTGGCTGGTGTAGTAAGATATGCATCTTCCTTTCTTCAAATCTGTGACTTAGACAGGTGGGCAATAAATGAGAAATCTCCGTTTGTGGAAAATAAAACTACACCACAATAGCTCTGGTCAACGGATATAGCTATAGTGATTCTTCTTTGTAATTTCAAGTTGGTCATATGAATAGCAACGAATCACAGAGCCAGGGCCAAATCGCTCAACAAATACAATACGAAGCTCGTATTGATCACATAAATATACTATCTCAATGAATCAAAACCGACAAATCTTGATGTGCAGATCTTGTAAAGAGACAGTTACACATGACAGGGTAAAAAAATGAAGACGACACTTTCCGAGCTTTTAGTATATAGCATTTTTCTTCTCAGATTAATCCATACACATTCAAGATCACTTACTACAATTTGTATGACTTTTCAATGACAACCATTAAAGAGAAAAGGATAATTTCAATTACTTTAAATAATAAACAATCACCATACCATTGAATCATTATCCAATATGATGGAGTTTTCCAATGTGGAATCTCCTCTTACACCAATCACATCACTTAGCTTGTTCTGAAATCAAACATTCCATGATAGTGATGGAGTTTTCCAATGTCTTTTATGCTTGCAATCTCCTCTTACACCGATCACATCACTTAACTTGTTATGAAATCAAACTTTCCATGATAGTGATGGAGTTTTCCAATGTCTTATATGCTTGGAATCTCCTCTTACACCAATCACATCACTTAGCTTGTTTTGAAATCAATCTTTCCATGAAAATATTATTATGGAATTATTAGGCCCTAAGAATTATAGAAGGTTTTGATATTAATTGAAGAAATTGAAGACAAGAAGTTTCGCTGAAAAAGGCCTCAAGCCATAATCTTGTGATATTGTATTCATTGTAATGATACAAATATATAATACAATAATGAAACCACCTCAATCGCTCTCACACATCTCATCGAGAGATAAGATAGGAGGAGACAATATAAAAATCTAGAAACACACTTTGAATAACAACTATATCCAATATGTGAAATATAGAAATGTGGTATATTAAGACTTCATAATTGTATACAAGTAACACGTAAACATTTTTCCACCAATTACTTGTTAGAATAACTAATTTTAACAAAACATTAAACTACCATATTAAGATAACTAGACTCACTAAGTATAACTACACTCCTATATTGAATTCCCTAAGATCAATAAAAATATTAAGTAACCTCAAAATATGACTCTCACTACAAATACATACTATAAATCATCATTTTAAACAAGAATGTTAAGTAACATCAACCATGCACCCTAATTTAATAAGAAAATCAAAGCAATTTACATTTTCCTACACCCTAATTTAATAAGAAACTCAGAGCAATTTACATTTTCCTAGATTTGATCTAGAATAGTGAGAAGATTAACTACAAATGGATAAATTACCTAATCAATTACAAATGTTAACACCATCCATGCACCCTAATTTAATAAGAAAATCAAAACAATTTACATTTTCCTAGATTTGATCTAGAATAGTGAGAAGATTAACTACAAATGAATAAATTACCTAATCAATTACAAGAACAAGATTTTTCTTTGACTTTAATAAAATCCTATGAGATTTTTCTTTTACTTTAATAAAATTCTATGAGATTTTTTTAACGAGTTTTATCAAAAATTGAAAAAAAAAAAACATTTTTAAAAATACTAAATTAATTTATATATTCAAAAAATTATTTAAATAAATTTAAATTAAGATTTTAATAAGATTTACTATTAAGTTATAATAATAATAATTAATAAAACATTTAAACTAGATTGATCCTTTGAAAACGGTGACCAAGAGACCTTTTAACAACCGCATATGACCATTGAAAAAAAAACACAAACAATTTGTCTCCTTGTGAAGGTCAAGGCCAATAATTTCTTATTAACAAACAACTTGTCCCGGTGACAATGACCAAGCCACCTTCTCCTCAAATTATGAAGATGCTTTCTTATCCCCTTGAATGCAGCGCTTACCTCTCCAGTTGTCACCTGCTGCGCCGTGGATCGCTGAGCCACCCTCTCTGACGGTTGATATTGACGTTTTGCTATTTGTCATGTGCTTTTATTTTCAGAAGTGCAAATCGTTTTCTTGCTGGACGGATTTTTATTAATGGATCAACTCGCCAACAAATTTACGTTAACAATATTATTAAGTAAATACTTTTCCTTCTCCCACAAATCGGCTCGCGTGCCGTGAATGATCCATAATTCTAAACATTAGATATTTTTGGTTTTTTATTAATTATTATTGAAATCCAGCCATATAATTAAATTAATGGTGAATTGCATTGTTTTGTTAATGGTGAATTGCATTGTTTTGTTAGTCCTTGTCAGGTTGGAATGAGAATAAATGCATAGGTATGGGGGACCGTGGAAGAATGAGAAGCTCGAAGTAGCGGAGGCAAATGGAAACTGCAGTGGACACGTGACAAGCAGCATGAAGTACATGTGGTATCCATGCATAAAATGACACGTGGCACTGTGCAACATGCCAACCATAAGATGTTGGGATGCTACATGACTCTGGGAGAATCCTTCCAAAACAAACACAGTTCCCTCGAAGCCCGGAGCCTCGAAGAGTCGGAGTCCCAAATTCTCGAATTAGTTAATCATAATATTATATTAATATGGGGTTAACAAATAATTAATGAGAAAGTCACTTTGTGAGAAATTTGTTCCATCGCTAAATATGACCAGGGGAGTTCTAAAATTTGCAGGTTGGTAAAACTTTAGCAGGGACGCTAAAGTGCCAAGGTCGCCCAGATGACAGAGTGGAAACTGATCGATGGCTCACATTCATTTTGAAAAGAGAAGGCACCCGAGCGTTAATCTCCTAGAGCAATTCTGGCATTGAAACCATCTAGTTTTTGAAAGTATTTTCATTCTAATTATATTGTGTTTTGCATAATCCATCTTGCTTTTATTTTCTTAATAAGATTTTGTAAATTTTTCTATTACTAGTAGTACAACAGACAGCTACGAAAGAGCACATATATCTCCATCACGTGTAACTTGATATATTATTGGAGTCTCACTTGTCATGTTCGAAATTTATGTTCTTACCTTGTATTCTTTATCTCTTTAATGTATTTATGAAATTCATTCATAATGACCTTTGTATACTTCCAAGTGGCTTTCATCCCAATATTTAGAGTTAAGTACAATTTTCATATTCACTTCTTTAATTTTTCCCATGGACAAAGTAAGCAACATCCATTTCATTCTATTAAATAGATCATCTGACTTGTGTGTCTCTATATGTGTTAGGATAAATAAAGTTATATGTGGTAGCAAAGAAATAAATATATATTTTTTTGAAAATGTGTCAAGTGTCGAAGATTCTTTGATCTTCTTGTGTGACCTCTATGTTTGCTAGTTTTTTCTATATATTTACAGAGGTTGATCTACAATTTCTCTCCAAGAAGAGGGCATATTTGTATAGTACCAACTGGACATCTCAGTATAGTACCAACTGGTATATTTGCAACATGTCTATCCAGTTGATTGTTTTTTTGGCAATGATAAAAAATTTTGAAGGTTTTTGTTTATGCGGGTATTCTTGCAGAGATGTATTTACATGTCTGTTGACCCTTGAATATGTTAGGACCGAAACGACAACCTAATGAGGATGTCAATCCTACTGTGTTTTTATAGATGTGGTACTCCTCTTTAAGTTTTTCCTAGGGCATGTGTATAGTTCAAATATGGGACTTAGAGAATTTCCGCCGTAATGACTTAAAGAATTACAAAATGATAGAATATATATATATATTGAAATAAAGGTTCCTCGAAAATAGGACCAGGAATCACACACATTAAACATTCAAACTAAATAAACACAATTTCCTGACATCTAGCATAGTTGAAGATAAAAATTTATGAACACATAAAAATAAAAGAAGATGACTGACATGCATGAAGAGAACTAATTTTTCATTCTGAAAACAAGGTTACAAGGCACCATGGAGATTGTTCCCGAAGTAGTTTTCTTTGAAATTTATCAAAAAATAATAATGTTTGTTACATATTCCTCGAAATTTAAACGCGTTTTTCATATAGACTGGGATTGGGGCTCCCGCGGACCATAAAAGAAATAAGTACAATAAATATGACTATAGAAATAAGAAGTGGGTGACGGTAGAGAGAAAGACCTGAAAAGAAGAAATTGGAAGTTATCAGTCTTTGGTTAGACATTTCTATTTAAAGAGGTGGAATAACTAGATTGATAAAGAAAGCAAGATGTGATCAGTATAGACTTACGACGATGGTATCTATCTCCCCCTTTGATATTTGCTTGCTGATGCCTTTTTGTTGCTCTCGTCGACGACTACTGGAATCGGGCCAACCGCTTGTCACCCTTCGTCGCTGAGCTTGTCGATTGCCCCTTGGAGCCATTCTTCAATGTAGCTTCTCATGGGGGCCACGTTGATCTCATCTTGGATTTTTGTGTTGAAAATCTCGTTTTCTAATTCCTTTAGATCGATAGAAATATTACGTAGAGCCTGATCAATTTCTTCATTTTGTACCGAATAGTGCACTAGCCAGTTGCCCACGTCATATTCACCATATTGAAGGATGTCGTAAAACTTTTCTGAAGACAACCCATTAAAAATATCAAGTTGTTCATCAAAGGATTGCTTGGTTAAGAACAAGGAGTTGAGGATTAAGTTGGGCTCTTGGACCTCGTTGGTACTTCTGGCTAAGTCTATTTCGGTCAGATTTCTCAATAATTCTTCTTTCTTTGATATGGCTTGTTCACATGATTGGACAATGAGATGTAGGTTCTCGACTTTCTCTTTCCAGCATGCATTTAATTGTTTGATCCGTTTTAGAGAGGGGAGATCTTCTTGTCTTCTTCTCATATCTATCCTGTTGATGACATGGTTTCCAAAAGGGAGGACCATCTCTAGATAGAAACGTTCTTCATTTTTTAAATATGCCTGCAAATGTTCCTGCAAAGCATGTGCCCTCGTTCCAAGGGAAGCTATACTTTTTTATGTTTCCCAGGATTCAGTAATTAGCTCCATTATTTTCTTGATATTCTTCTCCACATAGCCTCTACATGATGTGAGGAGGTTGTAGGATCCTTTTAACTTGGTTGCATGGGTGACAGTCACGGTTATTGCTAAAGGAATGGAAAGCAATGGCATAGGAATCAAAGCTTCCTCCAATTCCTTGATTCGGTCCTTCAATGTAGCATTCTCTGCCTTGATTCCTCCAATGGAATCATCAAGAGCATCTCTAGTTGCTCGGTGAAGTCGAGAGATTTGGGACGGTTGCATGTTTCTAAGGTTAATGTTTGAACGAGATTTTCCTTTCTTATTTCTTACATCTCTCTTTTCAATAATTAAAATTTTAGATTTGTTGTAAAAAACAACACTCTGGAATACAAAGGATTCATCTTTGTCAAAAATATCGGTCTCAGCTATTTCCATATGGGGATTATGGTGGATCGCGTCCCCGGGCTGATCAACGTTACGAAATACGTTATCTAGATCAGTCTCAAGTTCCATGTCTTCACTTTCAGTTTCAAGCTCTTCCACTTTCCCTACAACATTTTTTCTCTTCTTCCTCACGGGAAGCTTGTGAGAACTATCAATTTTACCGTGAGGAGGATTCTTATCTCCTCCTCCATTTGAAGAATTATGGGTTGCTTTCTTACTTCGGTGGGCCGTTGGAGCAATGCTCCGGGATGTCGTACTCTTGGGAGTGGTAGCTGAGGACTGGACACTCTTCTCACCGGGGCCTTTTCCCTGTTGTTTGTACAATTCAGTGCTTCTTTGCAATGTCTCTAGGTCGCTAGCGTCAGGAGAAGGAGTGTTGTCGTCATTGTCTCTGTCTTCGTTCACGCGTGTATAGATAAAATATTCATTGAAGCCAACTGCTAGTAAATGTTCTAAAAAAATCCCATTAGGGTCTAACCCTCTTAGCCTTTCAACATATCTTAGGTTCAAGTTGTTGAAATGGCCTGCGAATTCGTCAATCTTGTTGATGTTCCTGAACAAGAAGTCCCCGACTTTACAAGGTAGAGGAATGAACTACTTTTTCTCTTCTCATGGAAAAAATGCAACCAGTAGTTGTATTTCCTTTCTTCTTCTGTCACAAACATTCTTTTCGTAATGTGACATTAAAGGAAAGCAAGATTTTACTTGGAGCCAAAAATCATTATTACACTGTAATTCTCCATTTGTTCAAGTGTCCCCTTCCTATCCAAAAACTTGTTTTCCTGGTCAAACATCCAAGGAACATCCTTTCCTAACAATAAATCTTTGAAAACTGAGACAAAGTCATTAAAAACCTCATAAAAACAATGGGGGGCCTTGTTCCTCCACAAGGCCTGGTACCAAAAGGTTACTGGGTCGAATTCACAGTTTACCTTCTTGGACACAAACAATTTTGGAAACATACAACATTGCCCTATCGTGAAAACCAAGTAGGATGACGTATAAAATTTCTTCTCCTCTTTGAATCGTGACAATTGGGAACATCTTTCAATGGAAATTAGCTTCCCCCAATCAAAAATGGCTTGTTCCTTGACTGTGAAATACAAAATATAAAGAATCATGCGGAAAAATATTGTTGTGGATCCCTGTCCTGTTATTCTTACAAACAACCAGTCAATTTCCCAAAATGGATTTCTAAACGAACTAACTTGCAACCTTGTGATATCTTTAGGAATTGTCGTCGGGTCTTCCAGGAACTCGGGTAAGAGGTCCAATCCATTATCATGTTTTTTTAGGAACTGCCTGCAACCTTCTCCTCTGAAGGTCAATGTTGGCTCCAAAAATCTTAACATCTCGCGGAAGACCCGAGGTGACAAAGAAACATGAGAGTGGTCCCGTAGTGGAATAATTATTTGGCTTGAAATACATCTTTCGGTGCACCAAGACACCACATCCTTACAATCAAAACATTTAGGGACACAGCTTGCATGAGCAATTCCAGAGGTCCAAATTACTTCGTTCTAGGTGGAAGGGGATGAGTAGTAAGAGTATGCCCTTGACCACTAGAATTTCTGGTCCTCACGCCCAAATATGTTCATTGTATCTCCACAAAACTATTGTCGAGTTTGTGCCATAAGTTTACGAGAACGTTCGTTTGCTCCAAACGATGTTTGAAATGAACAGTTGAAAGGGATAATATAACCCTCTGCAAAACTTGGTCCAATGCGTGTGAATGAGAGATCTCCTTGAGCCTTTCACTCATTAATGACAATCTCTACGGTTTTTGCATGATGAGTTGTTATAATTAAAGCTTAGTAATTGCATACTTAGAAGTGCGAAGGTGACGGGTACGATGCAGAGAAATTAAGGATTGGAGATTTCATGAACCCTCCAACCTGACAACCCCCAAAAGACATTCCATGATGTTTGAAATGAACACTCGGAAGGGATAGTATAACCCTCTGCAAATTTTGGTTTAATGCATATTAATGGGAGATCTCCTCAAGTCTTTCGGTCATTAATGACAATATTTAAAGTTCTTGCATGATGAGTTGTTAGCATTAAAGCTTACTAATTGCATATTTAGAAAGAAGTGTGAAGGTGGCGGGGATGGGGAAGAGAAATTAAGGAATGGGTAAGTATGGAAAGCGATCGATAGGGATTCAAATTAGGGTTACAAGGGATACTCAGGAGAGGTGAGGGCCCGATGGTAAAATTGTATGTCTCAGAAGTTTTGAGTGAAAAACGCGTAATAAGGAAAAGGGCATGATGGGGTAGTCCAACGGTCAATTTGTATATCGCGAAACTCCGTGTGCTGTTTGCAGGTCGCGGAACAATGGAAGCGCAATATTGAGCCCTCATGTCCAGGAACCCACAATCGAAAAAGTGGCTAAGTATGGAATAGCGAAACAGTCAGTCGGACTCGTTTTTGCTAATATATTGAAATTTGTAATAGATATCCCATTACCTGGAAATATATTCTCTGTATGTTTCTGGAGAAGTTGTCTAGGGATTGTTAGTGTGACTGTCTCCTCGAGCCTTTTGCTCATTAATGACAATTTTTACGGTTGTTGCATGATAAGTTGTTAGCATTAAACCTTAGTTATTGCATACTTGGAAAGAAGTGCGAAGGTGGCGGGTACATGAAACAGTGATTAGGAATTGGAGATTTTGTGAACCCGCCAACCCGACGATCCGCAAAAGAGATTCCAAGAAATGGAAAAGTATGGAAAGTGTTAGAAAAACAGGACCGTGGAGCAAAAAAATAAAACAAATGCGGAAACAAAACACAAAAGATACATAATAAAATAGAGACACAGATTTATGTGGTTCACCCAATGTGGGCTACGTCCACAAGAGAAATCGCCAGGTCCTTCCTTTATTATTATCCATCATATGAAAGGATACAACCTACAACAAACCCGTTGTAACTTCCTCTTCTTTCTCTCACAGTCTCCTATCTCAGAATACAATATTCACCATCGACCATAGCCGCAATACATTTCCCTCATAAAAGAGGGTTGCCTTCTAGGGCAAAAAACCCTAACATAATCTCTACCATTAGATTTGCGACCTTATAATGAACGGTCTAGATTTACAATGAAATTACAATATACATTTACAGGGCAATTTTTTCTTCGGGGGCTTCGCCCCCAAACCCCCGCTTGCCCCCAGACCCCCCAGCCGGGGGGATAGCCCCCCTGGACCCTACAGAGGGGGTACCCCCCCTCTGCACTCCTCGGCGTGGAAGAGTGTACATACTTCTGGGGTGTAAATACTTCATGGGGTATAAACACAGCTGAAAGTAAAAGACCTTTGAATCAGGAAGATAATCAGGCTCCACAACCAACAATCTCCCACTTGGAGACTGATCTCAACAACTCCACCGCTGTTGTATATGCTGGAATCTGAACCTTCTTGAACCTGAAATTTCTCATCTTCATCTTCAATCTTGAAGACCAATTGAAACTGAGCAGGAACTCACTTTCTCCTTGGTTACTCCCTTTGTTAACATGTCTGCAGGATTCTGGCTAGTGTGTATCTTTTCCAACTTCAAATGTCCATCTTCTAAGGCAGATCGTATGAAGTGGTACCTCAACTGTATATGCTTAGTCTTCGAATGGAAGGCTGAGTTATTTGCAAGGTGAATGGCACTCTGACTGTCACAGTACAACCTGTTGTTCTCTTGCTTCTTTCCCAATTCCTCCATAAACCTCTGTAACCAAATCATCTCTTTACTAGCCTCTGTAGCAGCAACATACTCTGCCTCTGTTGTTGA
>ML834903.1:128026-138151 GCA_009831015.1 Picea engelmannii
TAACACCAACAACATCATCAAATTTTAAAGTATTTGAACCAGAGACAGAGTTACTTACAGCCATGACCAAGCTGTTCCATCTTTCTGGCAATGAGCACAAGATTAGAAGAGCCCTGACCTCATCATCAAAGTCCACTTTTACAAAACTTAGTTGATTAGTAACCGTATTAAATTAATTTAAATGATCTACAATAGACCCACCTTCTGACATCTTCATATTAAATAATCTCTTCATTAGAAATACCTTATTGGACACCGAGGGTTTTTCATACAATTTGGCCAATGCGTCCATCAAACCCTTCGTTGTCTTTTCTTTGGAAATATTGAAAGCCATCGACGTTGCCAGGCTCAACTATATCGTTCCTAGAGTCTTTCTATCAAGAATCTCCCATTCTTCATCCTTCATGGCCGTCGGCTTCTTTGCTACTCCACCCAATGGTAGGAATAGATCCTTCTGATATAAATAATCTTCCATCTGCATCTTCCATAACTGGTAGTTTTGGCCGTTAAATTTCTCGATCCTAAACTTTCCATCTTCCGACATTGCTCCCACTCGAACCAAGAACCCTCTTTTCCTGCGAGTTACCTTTCGCTCTGATACCAGTTGTTAGAAAAACAGGACCGTGGAGCAACAAAATAAAACAAATGTGGAAACAAAACACAGAAGATACACAATACAATAGAGACACATATTTACATGGTTCACCCAGTGTGGGCTACGTCCACCAGAGAAATTGCCAGGTCCTTCCTTTATTATTATCCAGCATATGAAGGGATACAACCTACAACAAACCCACTGTAACTTTCTCTTCTTTCTCTCACAGTCTCCTATGTCAGAATACAATATTCACCATCAACCATAGCTGCAATACATTTCCCTCATAAAAGAGGGTTGCCTTCTAGGGCAAAAATCCCTAACATAATCTATACCGTTAGATCTGTGACCTTATAATGAATGGTCCAGATTTACAATAAAATTACAATATACATTTACAAGGCAATTTTTCCTTCAGGGGCCCGCTTGCCCCCAGACCCCCAACCGGGGGGATAGCCCCCCCGGACCCCGCAGAGGGGGTACCCCCCCTCTGCACTCCCCCGCGTGGAAGAGTGTACATACTTCTGGGGTGTAAATACTTGATGGGGTATAAATACAGCTGAAAGTAAAAGACCTCTGAATCAGGAAGATAATCAGGCTCCACAACCAATAGAAAGCAGTCGTACGGGCTTCAAAATAGGTTGACAAGGGTTTCCCAGTAGACGTGGGGCCTCGACGGTCAAATTGAATGTATCAAAAATTTTGAGTGCAAAATGTGTAACACAAAAGAGGGGATGATGTGGGAGTCCGTCAGTCAATTTGTATATCACGAAAGTCCAGGTGTTGTTTGTAGGTCACAGAACAATGGAAGTGCAATGTAGAGCCCGCCTGCCCGGGAATCCGCGATTGAAAAAGTGGATAAGTATGGAATGGATAAGTGGTCGGTTGGAGTCGTGATATAAAATCATGAGTGGAAATGTGAACTCGTGATTCCGCCAACCTGCGCAGTTAGACATTTTCGTAAAAACGACTAAGTAACCAGAAAGAGAAAGTAGAGGGGAAAAATAAAGGGGAATTCGGTTAAGTATAAAAGAGGGAAAAGAAGGGGATAAAAGAGAGTGGAAAAATAGAAAAGCGGAGGGAAATTTTCGTAAGCAGGAATTGGTCTCAAACAAGCCCCATTGTTGCAAAAGCATCATTTTCTATTCCAATATTTTATCCACATACTTGTTTTCTATTGTGCTTGTATCATTAAAAAGGGCGTGATCAAATGAAAATATAAACTATAACTTGATTTTTGGCTATAACTATGTATAGTTGATTTACAGGCGTTATTGATGTTTGGATTTTATAGATAACAGTGGGCTAGGATAAGTTTGCATTCTTACTGTGATAAGGCCTTAAAAAAAGTAGAATATGTAACAAGTTTTTCCAATTCAATTCCCACACAAAAAAAAATTCTTTGATCCCACAATATTCATCTTTGTTGATTCGATAATAGGGAGGTCGATTTCATAGATTGTGCTATTGGTCATTTTAGGCGACTAGGGTGCATCAACCAATGCTTTGTTGAAGATTTGTTTTTATTGCAACTTGTGGGAGTAATTGTGTTTTTGATACATTGTTTAATGCCTTGAGATATTATTTTAAGTATTAAACTTCCTACATGATGAGTTGCTAGCATTAAAGCTTAATAATTACATATCTAGAAACAAACTTATTGCACTGTCAACTTGACCGTAAGTATAACAACGACGAACATGAATTTTAATATATTGGTTGATTTCATATCCCTATTTGACTTCAGCTAGCATATATCATTTTTTTTTCAAAATATTTGCAAAGAAGAAATTTGGTAATTTCATTAATAAAGTAAAAGTGCTCAAATAGAGGCGAGGGGATGGACAACCAATAAAATGTTTCCTTTTGGAGTGAAGGAATCAAGGAAGCGAGAGGGAAATAAGAGATTGCTCGCTCAACAAGGTTGAGATGAGAATGAAACTTCTTGTGTGGGGCCCCAACTCCCGCATCGTGAATTAGTGTTGCTATGTTCTATCTACATTACGAATGGAATTGAATGTTGGTTTGAAACTGTGTGAAATTCATTTATGTTTCCATAGAAGCCTCATGTGATGGAAACAATGCATTTCCATATAATTTTCAATGCCCCATGTTTGATCAAATTACTTGAGTCAATACAATATTTAAGAATTACGAGACTATCGAACCATGCAAATGAGAAGAGGTGTTAAATCCAGCAAAGAAGCGCCAACCAAGATTCCAAGGAAATGTTTTAATAGTAAATCTATAAAAAAAATAGTGGGTAATATATATTTATCCATAGACATTGGTATGAGTTCTTTTCACCGAAGCATTGAACATATTTTTCATAACTACATGTAGAGGAGTTAAAAAAAAAAACATGCATAAAATTATGTGTTGTTCATCTAGTGCGACAACATGCAGGAGGCATCAACAAGCTCTTGAACATGCATACAAAACTGACTATCATGATTTTTTAGGAACTCCTTGAAGTCTTCTCCTCTGAAGGTCAATGTTGTCTGTGGAAATCTCAACATCTTGCGGAAGACATGAGGTGACAAAGAAACAGGAGAGTGGTTCCACAGTGGAATAATTATTTGTCTGTAAATAGGTCTCTCAGCACACCAAGAGACCACCTCCCTACAATCAAAGACTTTGGGGACACAGGCTGCACGAGGAATTACAGAGGTCCAAATTACTTCGTTCTAGGTGGAAGGGGATGAGTAGTAGGAATATGCCTTGCACCACTGGGAGCTCTAGTCCTTACCCCCTAAGATATTAATTGTATCTCCAGAGAATAGGAGAGTGGTCCTGCAATTGAATAATTCTTTGGCTTGAAATATATCTCTCGATGCACCAAGAGACCATATCCTTACAGTCAAAGACTTCAGGGACATAGCCTGCACCAGGGACAAATCCAAACCTAATCCAAAACCCTAAAAATGGAAGGAAAGGATACATCTTTGAGGGAGAGGACCTCCATCCAAGTCTAGAGACTTAAACTCTCGAGCTAAAAAGCGACTATTGTGTTCAACGTCGGTTTCTTTTCTGAAACCCCATCCTTTGGTCTTGTTAAGGTTGACATGGTCGAGTTGGGAAGTGCCCCCCATTATGGTGGATTTCAATTTGGGCGTAGGAGTGGGAACAATATCTGCATTTTCATCATCCATTGTCGTATCATTGTCCATCAGATCATATCCTTCCATCTCGAAATCGGCCGCATCAACCTTTGCGTCGATGTTCAACGCAGCGGGGGGTTGTCTGAGAAGGGGAGTTGCCTTGGAATTCTTTGGCTTGAAATATATCTCTCAGCGCACCAAGGGAACATCTCCTTACTTGCTTCTGGGCAAAAGGAGATGAGTAGTAAGAATATGCCCTGGAGCACTGGAAGTTCTGGTCATCATGCCCGAAGGTGCTTACTGTATCTGGAAAGAACTGTTGTTGAGTTGCTGCCATAAGTTGACGAAAACGTATGTTTTCTCCAGATGATGTTTGAAATAAACACTCGCAAGGGATAATATAACCCTCCGCAAATCTTGGTTTAATGCGTATCAATGGGAGACCTCCTCGAGCCTTTTGCTGATTAATGACATTTTCTACGGTTCCTGCATAATGAGTTGTTACCATTAATTACTTACTAATTACATACTTAGAAAAAAGTGCGAAGGTGGCGGGGGATGATGAAGAGTGATTAAGGATTGGATATTTTGTGAAGCCGCCAACCGGACAATCTTAGTTTAATTCGTATTAATGGCATATCTCCTCCATCCTTTCGGACATTAATGACAATCTTAATGGTTCCTGTATGATGAGCTATTAGCATTAAAGCTTAATACTTGCATATATAGAAATTAGTGCGAAGGTGACGGGGATGGCGAAGAGCGATTAAGCATTGGACATTTCGTGAACCCACCAACCCGACCACCTGTGAAAGAGATTCCAAGAAATGGCCAAGTATGGAAAGTGACCGGTCTGGCTTCAAAACAAGGTCACAAGTTATACTCAGGAGACATGAGGGCTCGATGGTTAAATTTTATGTCTCCAAAATTTTGACTGCAAAATGTGTAACACGGAACAGGGCATGATGACAGATTTCGACGATCAATTTCTATATCGCGGATGATCCAAAATAGGATCCAGGAAGGCCTAAAAATCCAAAATGGATCTAGGAAGGCCTAAAAATCATAGTTATTAGAATTGTACGTAACCAACGTCATTGCGTATGTCTCGTCACGCTGATTCTGACCATATATATTTTTTCCGAAAATGGACTCTGTTTGGCGAAGTTATCGCGATATGAAGTTCAGGTCAAACTGGCAAAAAGTCAAGTCAAAGTCAACAGTCCGTACTGTTGATGTCAGCAGGACAGGTCATAGATGACATCAACAGGACACGTTGCAGCACCAGGACGTGCCACGTGGAAGTCATTTTTGGCATTTTTAGGGGCTCATTTGGACCAATAAAAATTGGACACGTGGCATTGTACGGACATGACACGTCGCAGTCCGTATGTGACATGGCACTAATGGCAACATGACACGTGGACGATACATAAGTTACATGGCATCATCTGATTGTGACATGTGGAAGGTACGATAGTGTGACATGTGGTAGGTACAATAGTACGTCACGTGGAAGGTACGATAGTGCAACATGTGGTAGGTACGATGATGACATGAAAGGTACGATGGTTATGTGGCAGTGATGACTAGGTAGTTGACTGTGTTGGTTATTGGGTCAATGACTGGACAATACGATGCATTCATAGGGTGACACGTGGAACAATCATAGGGCACCACGTGGCACCTCGAATTTGGCCAAGGATGGCTGCGTAAAAAGTTTATTCCGCCTCTAGGGGAATTGAACCCGTGATCTCCAAGTAAGGAAATGAACTAAAAAATTTGCGCTAACCAACAAGGGACGTGTGTTTCTTGTTCATACAAATGGAGAAAATTACATTTAAGTTTGAATTGGGCATGAAATATGGGATAAGGCCCAGTCGACGGGGGCTATCCACATGACCATAGGGGCTAGACCAGGACCCAGGCAGAGGATAAGGTGCCAAGGCTCAACCACATGGAGATCCATGTGACCAAGGGCCCGAAGAAAGAGGGATAGCATGCACATTTTTCCCAATGTGGGTTTTTTACTTTGGAAAATGGGTTTTTTTATGATTTTATGCTGATTTTATGGTTTTTTGGCCATATCTTGGTGGATATTGGCCCAAATTGAGTGCCACAGGAGGTGGGTTGTTGGGATTTGAGCGCTTTACCTCATGGTTATATAAACCAAGCCATTTTAAAGTTTTAGAGGAGCAAGAGTCAGCAAGTATCTTGGAGCAAGTTGAAGAAGAATTTGCAAAGGTCAAGTTGTCTTGTGCAGTGAAGAGTAGCTGAGCTTTGGAGGCAATTTTCGAGAGTTCTACTCCACCTTTTTCAGTTCTGTCCGTTACGTCGGGTTCCTGAGACAGAGAAGAATACAACTTAGTTGGGAAGATACCTACATGATGTAATTTTGATGTAGATTTTAAGCATTGAATTTTGAATAGAGAAGCCTCCTTCACTGAAGACAAAGGCCCAGCGGCGTAGGCAAATTTTTCCAAACTCCGTTATCAACTTCTGGTGTTTCAATATATCGATGGTTTGATTCTTTGTGTTATCCGTTATTTCTCTTCATTATTTAAGTTTTTTTTCGCTTATGTATTCACACACATTCTCAGAAAAGGTCTTGATAAAATTGAAGTCATAGTGCAAATTGCTAAGCACCGATTTTAGGTCAAGTGGTATCAGAGTAGGTTGACTATTGCAGGAATTGTGAATAAGCATAAGGAAAATCTTGAAGAGATCCCGACTCCAAGAACTCGAGGAGATCAATCAACAGATTCAACGAGAAAATATTGAGCTGCGAATCTTGGTGAAAATCCTTGAGGAAGACAGGGAAAGGTTGTGAACAATGATGTTAGCAACAAAAGAAAGGCCAGTGGGAAGAAGTCCTTCTGTTAGAAGCCCGAGTCCTGTCAAGGATGATGGAATTCATCCATTCCGTAGGCAATCTGATGAGGAGGATTCGTATACTCCTGATACTCCAGTTGAGGAGCAATCAGTAGGAGAGCCCATTGACACATTTTCCTCACCAATGGAAAGTATTCATTATACTCATGCTTCTCCTATAGTTGATCAGGAAGTGGAGTTAGGCAATTAGGATATTTCCTTATTTGAAACACATACCAAAGGAATTGGTATGAAAATGTTATCCAAGTTTGGATACAGGAAAGGACAAGGTATTGGAAAGCATGGCCAAGGCAGAGCTGAGCCTATTGAGGTGCGAGAAAGACCACTCCATGAAGGATTGGGTTACGCAGGAGAATCTACTGATGAAAACAATCCAGTGGTTTGTTGTACACATTGTGAGAAGTTCAGACACGACGCTGACCATTGTTGGGAGAGACATACAACACTGACACCAGTATGGTTTCAAACTCGTGAAGACAAACAAGAAGCTCGAGCCAGCAGTGACGTGAACAATGAGTCACTAAAGAAAGGTAAAAGGGTCGAAAGGTATAAATCTCCTTCTCCCACCTTTAATGACGAACATGCTAGGGTCATGGAAATTATCAGAAGAACAATTCCATGCACATTTTGTGGTAGTCATAACCATTGTGTTGTAGTATGCTGGAAGCAAAAGGTATATAGAAAAAACATCATGGCTACAAGGATTACATGAAGACAAGATGTTGCAACACTTCAGGTCAAGAAGAATCCGCGTGCAAATTCAGCGCAGCCAAGACAAGAGTCAGAGAAATCCAATGGGAAATTTAGCTCAGTCATGGAAAGGCCTCATCAAATTCATTTGAGCATGAAATTATTGCTCACATTGTCGAAGGAATGGACATTGTGAAAATAGTTGTTGGAAGTTGCATCCAGAGTTGAGATGCTCCACAAAGCCTGAAGGGCCAGAGCAGAAGAAGGATGTTGCAGAAGAGCAGAAGAAGGATGTTGTTGAAGAGCATAAGAAGGACGCTGCAAAAGAGAAAAGGAATGACCATGAAACTCCATTGGCAGGAGATGGGTCATCCTCTTGGAACTGGGAATATTTTATGCCCTATTTGTAAATATTTCATCGATTCAGTGTCAGTCTCATTGATGTAATGAAAGTGATTTGATTTATGAAATCACTTATTGGGTCTAGTTAATGTTTTGTTGAGTCTAGGTTGTTTGTTGATAGTCGATTGATGTAATGATGTAGTCAATTGATGTAATACCCTTTTCGAGGACCAAAAGGTCTTAGTGGGGAGGTGTGATCCAAAATTGGATCCAGGAAGGCCTAAAATTCCAAAATGGATTCAAGAAGGCCTAAAAATCAAAGTTCTCGGAATTGGATGAAACCAGTTCCATTGGGTCCATCTCATCGCACTGATTCCGACCATATATATATATATTCTGAAAATTGACTCTGTATGGCGAATTTATCGCGATCTGAAGTTCAAGTCAAACTGGTAAAACTCAAGTCAAAGTCAACATTCCATACTGCTGACATCAATAGTACATCAACAGGACAGGTGGAAGATGATGTCAGTAGGATAGGTGGCAGCACCAGTATGTTCCATGTGGCAGTCATTTTTGGCATTTTTATGGGCTGATTTGGACCAATAAAAATTGGACACGTGGCATTGTACAAACATGACACATGGGAGTCCGTACGTGACGTGGCACCCGAAATTTGGCCAAGGATGGATGGGTAAAAAGTTTGTTCCGCCTCCAGGGGAATCGAACCCACGACGTTCGAGTAAGGCAACGAACTAACAACTTTGCGCTAACCAACAAGGCACATGGGTTCCTTTTTCATACAAATGGAAGAAAATACATTTAAGTTTGAATTGGGCGCGGATTATGGGATAAGGCCCAGTCAGTGGGTGTTATCCACGTGACCATAGGTGCTAGACCAGGGGCTAGGCGAAGGATAAGGTGTCAACACTCGAACACATGGATATCCACACGGCCAAGGGCCCAAAGAAAGAGGGCTAGTGCGCACATTTTTCCCAATGTGGGTTTTTTTACTTTGGAAAATGTGTTTTTTCATGATTTTATGGGTTTTTGGCCATATCTTGGTGGATATTGGCCCAAATTGAGTGCCCCAAGAGGTGGGATATTGGGATTTGTGCCCTATACCTCATGGCTATATAAACCAAGCCATTGTGAAGTTTTATAGGAGCAATAGGCAACAAGTATCTTGGAACAAGTTGAAGAAGAATTTGCAAAGGTCAAGTTGTCTTGTGTAGTGAAGAGTAGCTGAGCTTTGGAGGCAATTTTCGCGAGTTCTACTCCACCTTTTTTAGTGCTGTCTATTATGTCGGGTTCCTGAGATAGAGAAAAATACAGCTGAGTCAGTCATAGACCTACATGATGTAATTTTGATGCAGTTTTTAAGCATTGAATTTTGAATAGAGAATCCTCCCTCACTGAACACAAAGGTCGGTAGACGTAGGCGAATTTTGCCAAACTTCGTTATCAACTTCTGGTGTTTAAATATGTTGATGGTTTGATTCTTTTTGTAATCTGTTATTTCTCTTCATTATTTAAGTTTTTTATCGCTTATATATTTACACGCATTGTTAGAAAATGTCTTGATAAAATTGAAGTCTTAGTGCAAATTGCTAAGCACTGATTTCAGATCAGCAGAACTACGGGTGCTGCTTATAGTTCGTAGAACAATGGAAGCGCAATGTTGATCAAGCCTGCCTGGGAAACGATGATGGAAAAAATGGCCAAGTATGGAATGGGGAAGTGGTCGGTCAAACCTGTGATATAAAATCATGAGACATATTCAGAAAAACGACTAAGTAACTAGAAAGGGAAAGTAGAGGAGAAAAAGAAAGGGGAATTTGGTTGTCAATTTGTATATCGGGGAAGTCTGGGTGTTGTTTGCAGGGGGTGGAACAATGGAAGTGCAATGTTGAGCCCGCCTATCCGGGAACCCACGATCAAAAAAGTTGTTGAGTATGGAACGGGGAAGCGGTCGGTCAGACTCGTGATATAAAAACATCAGTGGAAATCTAAACGCGTGAATCCACCAACCCGCACACTTAGACATTTTCTGAAAAACGACAAAGTAACCAGAAAGGGAAAGTAGAGGGGAAAAAGAAAGGGGAGGGAAATTTTCAGAAGCGGGAATTGGTCTTAACAAAGCCCCATTGATGGTCTTAACAGTAACTATGAAGTGCATTAGATAGGTGAACGTGCTCTTCAATCAAGGAATAGAGAAAGTGAGTCATGGTTATACTTTCCAGGATGTGTTTGCATAAGATAAACATCGTAAAGCTACAAAAAATTCAATTTTGTTCAAGTAAAATTATTGTACTGTCAACTTCACCGTAAGTATAACAACGATGAATTTCAATTTCAATTTTTTGTGGTTGATATCATAGTTCCATTGGACTTCACCTAGCATATGTCCTTTTATTTCAAAATATTTCTGAAGAAGAATTTTGGTAATTTCATCGATCAAGTAAAAGTGCTAAAATGAACTACATATTACATTTGCTTCACAAA
>ML834903.1:138711-154734 GCA_009831015.1 Picea engelmannii
AATAGGTATGCAACATGTTTGTGTTGCAAGTCCCGTATGTACGCGACCTTTTTGTGTTGTAGGTTGTGTATGTACGCGACCTATCTGTACTACAACCTGCGTATGTACGTGCCTTGTCTATAGTGCAATCTATGTACACCTTCTGAAAACTAGGGTTTTCACCTTCCTCAAAAAAAATAGGTATGACCCTTTGTTGCCTTTGTGACAGCATTACGACGGAACAGTCCGATAGATCTTCTTTCTCACACGTGGTCAGTCCAAAACTTATGTCCGCCCCTTTTATCTTCTTCAATTTTATAAGACATGTTAGCATGGTCAGAGCATCTTTGGCACCCATCTCCAAATAAAGTCCGCCTCTCAAAATACTTGAATAGAAAACCGCTAGATTTCCTAAACACATGATCACTAAATCGGGAAAACTCACAGCGCCTGATACACTTTCACTTAATTGAAATTGTCCAGAAGCAATAGCAGACAGCCATCCCAAGCAGCAAACTAATTTAATAATGAACGTCTGCATTATATATCGGCTTCCCAGCCGATCTTTGAATAAACCCATTTCAAATAAAATTCCAGGAAGTTTCTCCAAGGATAAACAAAACTCTGATTACAGTCTTGGCACTCCACAAATTATGCCAGACGATTCTGCCTACATCGGCCGCCATGATCCTGATTACAGTCTTGTCACTCCACAAATTATGCCAGACGATTCTGCCTGCATCGGCATCACAACGAAACAACCAGTAGCATAGCCTTGTTAATGGCATCGGCCGCCATGATCCTCTTATGCTCGTCCCACCAAAATGAGAGCTTCCCACTTCTTCTTCCACTCAAACTACGGACATTGGAATCGATGAGTATAAGTGGGCATATTTGTATGGCGAGCCGCTTAATTATCCAACTACAAGTCTGTCTGTCGGCGACAGTCATCTTCTGTTTAAGTGAGCACACGCCTTCCCAGTTCCCCACCTATCTATTTCCTATCCTACTTCATGTTGACGTCATGTGAAAAGATCCACGCAGAAAAAGACGTCACGAGCAACGAGCAACGATGGATCTACTTGTTATTCAACTGTTATTGAAGGCAAAACAATAACGTTTTTCTGTAATTTTTTCTGTTTGATTTTGCCCAAAATCAGATGATGAATGGTTGAATCTGCAGATTTTAGTGACTAAGTTTATAGTGCTCCAAGGGTTTTTCATCAAGTTGAATCTATTTAGCCAAGACCCAAACAATCTACTAAACCCTTAGTTTAGACATAAGATTTTTGAATTTTTTTTAGCTGTCAGTTTAATTCAAAAATTTTGTGCCTAGAGGTGCTCTATAGTTCAGTGTGGAGAGAAGTTGTTAACTCATTAATGTTAGATTTCAAAAAATTCAAAAATTTAAAATAAGCTCAATTAAAAAAGTCACAGACTATTATATATATCATATTTACTATTGATTTAATATATTACTATTATTGTATTAAATTTACTATTACTTTAGCATTTACATTTATTATTACTATTAATTTTATTACTTTATTAGCCAAGGGACTATAGCCATAATTGATTGACTTCATATTAATATGTCATTTGATTATGCCAGCTTTGATATTCTCAATGTCATTTGACCTTCTTTTTTAATTTTTCTTATTATTTATTTTTTATTGAAATGTTTACATATCGAAAGTTTTGAGCATTGACACTCTTTTTGAGGTACTTGAATAGGCCCGACAACTTAAATGTTTACATAGCGTGATGCCCTTAAACAGGCTTGACAGCCTTAAATGTTTACTTAAATAGGCATGTCACAGTATATTTTTCCTCGAGTTTTTCCATACAATGTTGCACTGAATTTGAACAATATTGTTCTCCACCACCACTCACATAGCTATCATATGTTTCATACTTCTTCTATGCTTGGAATGCAATTTAGTCATCATTGAAAATACATATATTGTTTATGGGTTCAATGGATGCTGCTTGTTTGTTGGTTCGTTGGTTCATCAGTTGTTGCTTGTTGTTGTTTGGTTCAACTTTGCAAGATTGAGGTCATGCACCTGCAGTTGGACCATTTGGTGCTTGTTTCTTGATTTTGTTTCTTCAACTTTGCAAGGTTGGAGTCTTGCACCTGCAGTTGGAGATGTTTTTTCACTTTGCAGGGTTGAAGTCCCACACCCGCAGTTAGGGTTCATCATTGACGAGTAAGTTTCAATACCATAGTTTCATTCATATTCGTTGTTTGTTGTTTACTGTTTGCAAGTAAGAATGTTTAAGTATTTCCACTCGCATGGTCATCATATGTTTCATATTTCTTCTATGCTTGGAATGCAAATTAGTCAACATTGAAGATACATATATTATTTATTGGTTCATTGGTTGTTGCTTGTTCACTGGTTCGTTGGTTGTTACTTCTTTTTGTTTGGTTCAATTTTGCAGGGTTGAGGTCATGCACCTACAGTTGGACCTGTTCTTGGTTGCTCATTAGTTTTTTGTTTGCTGCTTTCTTTTGTTTTCTTTGACTTTGCAAGGTTGGAGTCATGCACCGGCAATTGGAGCTGTTTTTTGCACTTTCCAGGGTTCAAGTCCTACACTCACAATTGGGCATGTGATTCTGTCATTCATCATTGACGAGTAAGTTTCAATACCATAGTTTCATGCGTATTCGTTGTTTACTATTTGTTGTTTGTAGTTTGCAAGTAAGAATGTTTAAGTATTTGTTCATCATTCTTATCCTACAGACTTTCCATAGAGGTTGGCATATCTTTTTCTCATGCTCTTAAATTTTCCTTCGATTTTTTCCCCAAGGTCTGCACCATTTGCATGTCAATGTCGTCTGCACAACTCCGACTGTCATTTTTTCTAGCATTACAAATCCTGGTCCTTTGTCATATGTGACGAAGTGGAAATCTAACGTCTCAATTGAATAAGGAATTCTTTATCCTTCATAGCTTGCCCTCGATGATATTCCCAGCTTGCCCAAGAATGAGTACCTACCTATCCTGTACGGAAAATGAACCTGTGTCTTTCACATGAAAAAGATGATGTCAAGCTTGTTGCCTTTGCAGGATGTTCTTGTAGAAGAAAACTACAGGTAGGTGTAGAAGGGATAGGTATGGTACAATGGTAGGTAGGTTGCAACAAAATTGCACACCATTGCCAGGCATTATCCATCTTTGTCGGTGACATATTTCAGTAAGTTATAAAGAAAAACGTTCCAGGACCTGGAATGCAAATCCTAGGTAGTTCTAGGACCTCTTATTGCACTTTGCAGGGTTGAAATCATGCACTCGCAATTGGACCTGCGATTCTTTCGTTCATCATTAACGAGCAAGTTTCAATACCATAGTTTCATTCGTATTTGTTCTTTACTGTTTACTATTTATAGTTTGCAAATATGAATTTTTATGTATTTATTCATCACTCCTATGCTCAAGACTTTCGATAGAGGTTGGCATATCTTTCCCTCCTGCTCTTAAATTTTGCTCCAATTTTTTCTCTAAACTCTGAACCATACCTACATGCCTTTACAAAATGTTCTTGTAGAAGAAAAAGATGTTGAGATGGTTCTAGCAAGAGTAGTTTACCGTGGATTGAAAATTTCAATATTCAATCTCTATGCCGCTTCGCGTGCAACATTGCTAACATAATGAATGTTTTTTCAAATGCATTACACCATTTACATCTAAACGAAACCATTATTACTCTAGGAGACTTCAGTGTTGACATGCTACAAAATAGTGCAATAACAAAAGAATTGAAAAACTACATGTGCAATTACATCTATGCTTTCTTTTGGTTAAGATAAAACATGTACAAAATGCACTTATTGACCATATATGGTCAAATGTTCCCATATCACAATACACCCTGTTTATCTTATACACAAATTGGTCTAACCATGATACAATTTGTCTTGTACTTGAATTATTAAATATACATCTTGAACATATTACAAAATTATATTTCCATGTCTCAAAGCATATCTGGATACTTTGTTGCACAAAACCAAATCATTCAGCTAGGATCATCCAACTTCTTAATATTTTCTGGCTTGTAATATATTTTGGCCAGGAAAAATTCTATATAACCACAACCATGGATCAAGAAAAACAAAGGTTCATGCTTCTAACTCTACATTTTATTCTACTCCTTTGATTCTCATTTACTGTATGTACATATTACTTGTTTTCCCTTACATACCAACTTACATTCATGTTCATTGTATTTTGTGCATTCCCACATTGAAACAAACAAAATAACTAGAGAAGACAAAGGACTCCTAACCACAAATGTAGAAGAAGAGATACAAAGGTGCATGCTTCTACTCTTATTTAATATTCTATTGTTTTGTATTTCATTTATTGTCTGTATATTTATTGTACTTCTTTGCACCTAATTTATTGTATGTAGGTACTACATATCTTCCTACATAATAACATATCTTTATGTCAACTGTATTTTCCGTGTTGCTACATTGAAATAAATAGAACTGTATTTATTTTTTTACATGTATTTCTACATACCAACTTACCTTCATGTCCATTGTATTTTCTGCATTGTTACATTGAAAGAAACATATTAGTTGGACAAGAGGATAAAATCTTATATGCCACAGCAGAGGAAGTTGAAGTACAATCTTCGAAAAGGTATATCAATTGTGATAGTAAATAAAACACACAAAACGAGTAGGTGGATCAAATATTGGACTAGAAAATGATGATTTGACAATAATGGGCCTTTGTTGAGACTTCTCGCTTCCGAAAATTGCCCTCCCCTTTTCTATTTTCCCACTCTCTATTATCCATTTTTTCCCCTCTTTTATACTTAACCGAAATCCCCTTTCTTTTTCCCCTCTACTTTCCCTTTCTGGTTTTTTTACTTAGTCATTTTTCTGAAAATGTCTAGGTGCACGGGTTGGCGGACTCACTGGTTCACATTTATGCTCATGCTTCTATATCACAAGTCCAACTGACCGCTTCCTCATTCCATATTTAGCCACTTTTTCGATCGACAGGGAGGCTCAATATTGCGCTTCTATTGTTCTGTGTCCTACAAACAAAACTCAGAGTTTTGTGATATACAAATTGACAGCGGGACTCCTGGGATGGCGGGCTCAAGATTGCGCTTTTATTCTTCTATGACCTACAAACAACTTCCAGAGTTTCGTGATATATCGATTGGCCGCAGGACTCCCCCATCATGCCATGTTCTGTGTTACACATTTTTGCACTCAAACTTTTTGAGACATACAATTTGACCATCGGGTCCTCACGTTTCTTGAGTATCTCTTGACACCCTATTTCATACTCCATCTCCTTCGATCCTGTATGGGACATCTAGAACAATTATGAACAATATACAATGCATATTCTTATTTAGTCGTTCTGATGTTCATGCACACATGTTTGCATTAGAACAAGTTGGACAAGTGACATGGGCATGAGTAGTCAATCATCACAAACATCAACAGAATGACAAGGCCGAAGGTAAAGATTCATACATTGTGCTCTTTCTATGTTTACCAAACAAATATCCTGATCTATTTATTCATCTATGCCATGATAAATATGTTGATTTCATCTGCAACACATGCTTTGCAGTTCACAATAAGTATTGACGAGCGCAAGTGAAACGCCCAACATAGTGCAAGCTCCGCAAACTAAGGGGTATGGTTACAAAACTCTGACCTTCATACTTCATCCAACTTGTGCGTCTACTTGTACATTTGTGCCAAAAAAAAGAAAAGAAAAAAATGATGCAGACTATCATTCACATTACTTTTTCTATTCAAAAAATGTCACCAGGTCTAAACTTATAACACCCAATATACTATCGATAGAAGGCTTGAACAATCGTCGAACTGGACAAGTGTTCGTCAGGGACATAATGGTCATGTATAACACCTAGTTAGATAAGGAAAACAAAAGTAGATGCATTGTGCGTGCTGACATGACAGACAATGAAGCCATGATGACACTCACACTGACTATCCCTACACAACTTGTCTAGAAACATGTATAAAATATCTTGCCAAGTAATGGGATATCCATTAAAAATTTTAATATATTTTTGAAAACAGTATATGACCGTGGTGATTGTGATCTGATTATATCGCTCAACAAAATAAGTATTGTGGAAATCTTTCCCACGATTTTCTCAGAATACTGTTTCATACCGGACACAACAATCACCCAACTTGCATAGGGCAACGACACTTACCAAATAGGAACCATCGGTGCAGCTGTCACACTCGCGAGAAAATTTGGCTAAGAACACATTCTCCGTATAAAAGATGGAGAGTCAGACAACGACAAAGAAATGGTACCGTTCTCCATATCGAATTTTTTCCTTTACTTTCACATGCTCATATATGTCAGTTATGCTACACAACTATTACATTGTTCCATGTTGCAGTTGCAATTGTTCGACACCTATTCAAATTTATTTTCCTCAATGGAACAACAATTGCATAAAGGGAAATTTTCACTTATGCTCTTCAAAAATATAACAAATAAAAGAGATGTTAAATAAATGATCTTTCTCACAACCTAAGCGACATTTGTAACAGAATTGCGAAAAAACATAGTACAAGATCTCAAGAAACTAACTAGCTCAACAATTGTTGTGCATATACATCTACAATTCAATCCACACTTTGCTCACAATAATTTCCCTAAACAATTTTCTACATTTTTTTTGTTGTACAGTTGTATATTATATTGTTCAATATATTAACTACTATGCTCATGTGTGTAGGTTGAGGGTATTTTGGTTGTAGCAAATGCGTACTCCACCCCCTTCGAGCTTGTATGTGCCAAATGAAACTCTCATGCTTCTTCCTCTGCTTTCATAAATGATGGCACAATTGATTGCCTACGATGCAGTAAAAAATGTCCTTACATATATAGACATTGCCTCAATGCTACCATCCGAACCCTCAACAACACAATTGTACATTGTACAATTAGACAACCTCTATTACAAGATGTGCTTCCTGGGTTAGAAGAATTTCCATATGAAGTATACCTACAGAAAAAGGCAAACAATGTCTACATGTTACACGACTTTCACATCCATAGAAAATTTACACTAAATGAGGACAATGCCATACTCCATATCAGCTGAACCAAAAAAGAAAAATTCCATATCAAGCATTGACAAGAAATAAAACAATCTCGTTTGTATCTGTCCATGCCACCCAATGAGGATATGAATAGAGTTTTGTAATGCCATGGCAAATTGAACTGGAAGCGCATAAGATTGTTCAGTCCAGGAATGAGAAGCACGAGGACGGACCTCATACAAAGTATCCAACTGTGAATAAATCAGGTCCATCCTTTGAGTCGTCAAAATGGATTTCTCCTATAAATGGAACCATCAGGGATTTTCAATAATATTGCAAATTTGGCATTGTTCGAACTCCATTAAGTTAAATGTTAACACTTGTTTTCAGAACTACTAATGTTAGAACATTTTCAGGTCAACATGGTCTTGGTTCATAGTACTATCAGAAGCAAATGTTCATAGTGATATTGGTTCATAGTAATATAGTAATCGGCAAATTTCTTGGTGCCCATTTGGGGATTTGGTTATAGATTGGATACAAATGCCCAATCTCCATTGATTTTTTCCTATCTTGTGTTTGGCAGACTTTTGTTCAAGTGATTCCGTACTGTAGTTCAAATTTCTCATGGGCCCGGTTTTTGAATTATGGTTGGATGATATATTCAGGATCTTAGCATTTTTTCTATGATCTTAAAGAATATACAAGACCTTCTTTTCCTTTTAATGTAAGATTTGTGAAGCAAATGTAATATGTAGTTCATTTTAGCACTTTTACTTGATCGATGAAATTACCAAAATTCTTCTTCAGAAATATTTTGAAATAAAAGGACATATGCTAGGTGAAGTCCAATGGAACTATGATATCAACCACAAAAAATTGAAATTGAAATTCATCGTTGTTATACTTACGGTGAAGTTGACAGTACAATAATTTTACTTGAACAAAATTGAATTTTTTGTAGCTTTACGATGTTTATCTTATGCAAACACATCCTGGAAAGTATAACCATGACTCACTTTCTCTATTCCTTGATTGAAGAGCACGTTCACCTATCTAATGCACTTCATAGTTACTGTTAAGACCATCAATGGGGCTTTGTTAAGACCAATTCCCGCTTCTGAAAATTTCCCTCCCCTTTCTTTTTCCCCTCTACTTTCCCTTTCTGGTTACTTTGTCGTTTTTCAGAAAATGTCTAAGTGTGCGGGTTGGTGGATTCACGCGTTTAGATTTCCACTGATGTTTTTATATCACGAGTCTGACCGACCGCTTCCCCGTTCCATACTCAACAACTTTTTTGATCGTGGGTTCCCGGATAGGCGGGCTCAACATTGCACTTCCATTGTTCCACCCCCTGCAAACAACACCCAGACTTCCCCGATATACAAATTGACAACCAAATTCCCCTTTCTTTTTCTCCTCTACTTTCCCTTTCTAGTTACTTAGTCGTTTTTCTGAATATGTCTCATGATTTTATATCACAGGTTTGACCGACCACTTCCCCATTCCATACTTGGCCATTTTTTCCATCATCGTTTCCCAGGCAGGCTTGATCAACATTGCGCTTCCATTGTTCTACGAACTATAAGCAGCACCCGTAGTTCTGCTGATCTGAAATCAGTGCTTAGCAATTTGCACTAAGACTTCAATTTTATCAAGACATTTTCTAACAATGCGTGTAAATATATAAGCGATAAAAAACTTAAATAATGAAGAGAAATAACAGATTACAAAAAGAATCAAACCATCAACATATTTAAACACCAGAAGTTGATAACGAAGTTTGGCAAAATTCGCCTACGTCTACCGACCTTTGTGTTCAGTGAGGGAGGATTCTCTATTCAAAATTCAATGCTTAAAAACTGCATCAAAATTACATCATGTAGGTCTATGACTGACTCAGCTGTATTTTTCTCTATCTCAGGAACCCGACATAATAGACAGCACTAAAAAAGGTGGAGTAGAACTCGCGAAAATTGCCTCCAAAGCTCAGCTACTCTTCACTACACAAGACAACTTGACCTTTGCAAATTCTTCTTCAACTTGTTCCAAGATACTTGTTGCCTATTGCTCCTATAAAACTTCACAATGGCTTGGTTTATATAGCCATGAGGTATAGGGCACAAATCCCAATATCCCACCTCTTGGGGCACTCAATTTGGGCCAATATCCACCAAGATATGGCCAAAAACCCATAAAATCATGAAAAAACACATTTTCCAAAGTAAAAAAACCCACATTGGGAAAAATGTGCGCACTAGCCCTCTTTCTTTGGGCCCTTGGCCGTGTGGATATCCATGTGTTCGAGTGTTGACACCTTATCCTTCGCCTAGCCCCTGGTCTAGCACCTATGGTCACGTGGATAACACCCACTGACTGGGCCTTATCCCATAATCCGCGCCCAATTCAAACTTAAATGTATTTTCTTCCATTTGTATGAAAAAGGAACCCATGTGCCTTGTTGGTTAGCGCAAAGTTGTTAGTTCGTTGCCTTACTCGAACGTCGTGGGTTCGATTCCCCTGGAGGCGGAACAAACTTTTTACCCATCCATCCTTGGCCAAATTTCGGGTGCCACGTCACGTACGGACTCCCATGTGTCATGTTTGTACAATGCCACGTGTCCAATTTTTATTGGTCCAAATCAGCCCATAAAAATGCCAAAAATGACTGCCACATGGAACATACTGGTGCTGCCACCTATCCTACTGACATCATCTTCCACCTGTCCTGTTGATGTACTATTGATGTCAGCAGTATGGAATGTTGACTTTGACTTGAGTTTTACCAGTTTGACTTGAACTTCAGATCGCGATAAATTCGCCATACAGAGTCAATTTTCAGAATATATATATATATGGTCGGAATCAGTGCGATGAGATGGACCCAATGGAACTGGTTTCATCCAATTCCGAGAACTTTGATTTTTAGGCCTTCTTGAATCCATTTTGGAATTTTAGGCCTTCCTGGATCCAATTTTGGATCACACCTCCCCACTAAGACCTTTTGGTCCTCGAAAAGGGTATTACATCAATTGACTACATCATTACATCAATCGACTATCAACAAACAACCTAGACTCAACAAAACATTAACTAGACCCAATAAGTGATTTCATAAATCAAATCACTTTCATTACATCAATGAGACTGACACTGAATCGATGAAATATTTACAAATAGGGCATAAAATATTCCCAGTTCCAAGAGGATGACCCATCTCCTGCCAATGGAGTTTCATGGTCATTCCTTTTCTCTTTTGCAGCGTCCTTCTTATGCTCTTCAACAACATCCTTCTTCTGCTCTTCTGCAACATCCTTCTTCTGCTCTGGCCCTTCAGGCTTTGTGGAGCATCTCAACTCTGGATGCAACTTCCAACAACTATTTTCACAATGTCCATTCCTTCGACAATGTGAGCAATAATTTCATGCTCAAATGAATTTGATGAGGCCTTTCCATGACTGAGCTAAATTTCCCATTGGATTTCTCTGACTCTTGTCTTGGCTGCGCTGAATTTGCACGCGGATTCTTCTTGACCTGAAGTGTTGCAACATCTTGTCTTCATGTAATCCTTGTAGCCATGATGTTTTTTCTATATACCTTTTGCTTCCAGCATACTACAACACAATGGTTATGACTACCACAAAATGTGCATGGAATTGTTCTTCTGATAATTTCCATGACCCTAGCATGTTCGTCATTAAAGGTGGGAGAAGGAGATTTATACCTTTCGACCCTTTTACCTTTCTTTAGTGACTCATTGTTCACGTCACTGCTGGCTCGAGCTTCTTGTTTGTCTTCACGAGTTTGAAACCATACTGGTGTCAGTGTTGTATGTCTCTCCCAACAATGGTCAGCGTCGTGTCTGAACTTCTCACAATGTGTACAACAAACCACTGGATTGTTTTCATCAGTAGATTCTCCTGCGTAACCCAATCCTTCATGGAGTGGTCTTTCTCGCACCTCAATAGGCTCAGCTCTGCCTTGGCCATGCTTTCCAATACCTTGTCCTTTCCTGTATCCAAACTTGGATAACATTTTCATACCAATTCCTTTGGTATGTGTTTCAAATAAGGAAATATCCTAATTGCCTAACTCCACTTCCTGATCAACTATAGGAGAAGCATGAGTATAATGAATACTTTCCATTGGTGAGGAAAATGTGTCAATGGGCTCTCCTACTGATTGCTCCTCAACTGGAGTATCAGGAGTATACGAATCCTCCTCATCAGATTGCCTACGGAATGGATGAATTCCATCATCCTTGACAGGACTCGGGCTTCTAACAGAAGGACTTCTTCCCACTGGCCTTTCTTTTGTTGCTAACATCATTGTTCACAACCTTTCCCTGTCTTCCTCAAGGATTTTCACCAAGATTCGCAGCTCAATATTTTCTCGTTGAATCTGTTGATTGATCTCCTCGAGTTCTTGGAGTCGGGATCTCTTCAAGATTTTCCTTATGCTTATTCACAATTCCTGCAATAGTCAACCTACTCTGATACCACTTGACCTAAAATCGGTGCTTAGCAATTTGCACTATGACTTCAATTTTATCAAGACCTTTTCTGAGAATGTGTGTGAATACATAAGCGAAAAAAAACTTAAATAATGAAGAGAAATAACGGATAACACAAAGAATCAAACCATCGATATATTGAAACACCAGAAGTTGATAACGGAGTTTGGAAAAATTTGCCTACGCCGCTGGGCCTTTGTCTTCAGTGAAGGAGGCTTCTCTATTCAAAATTCAATGCTTAAAATCTACATCAAAATTACATCATGTAGGTATCTTCCCAACTAAGTTGTATTCTTCTCTGTCTCAGGAACCCGACGTAACGGACAGAACTGAAAAAGGTGGAGTAGAACTCTCGAAAATTGCCTCCAAAGCTCAGCTACTCTTCACTGCACAAGACAACTTGACCTTTGCAAATTCTTCTTCAACTTGCTCCAAGATACTTGCTGACTCTTGCTCCTCTAAAACTTTAAAATGGCTTGGTTTATATAACCATGAGGTAAAGCGCTCAAATCCCAACAACCCACCTCCTGTGGCACTCAATTTGGGCCAATATCCACCAAGATATGGCCAAAAAACCATAAAATCAGCATAAAATCATAAAAAAACCCATTTTCCAAAGTAAAAAACCCACATTGGGAAAAATGTGCATGCTATCCCTCTTTCTTCGGGCCCTTGGTCACATGGATCTCCATGTGGTTGAGCCTTGGCACCTTATCCTCTGCCTGGGTCCTGGTCTAGCCCCTATGGTCATGTGGATAGCCCCCGTCGACTGGGCCTTATCCCATATTTCATGCCCAATTCAAACTTAAATGTAATTTTCTCCATTTGTATGAACAAGAAACACACGTCCCTTGTTGGTTAGCGCAAATTTTTTAGTTCATTTCCTTACTTGGAGATCACGGGTTCAATTCCCCTAGAGGCGGAATAAACTTTTTACGCAGCCATCCTTGGCCAAATTCGAGGTGCCACGTGGTGCCCTATGATTGTTCCACGTGTCACCCTATGAATGCATCGTATTGTCCAGTCATTGACCCAATAACCAACACAGTCAACTACCTAGTCATCACTGCCACATAACCATCGTACCTTTCATGTCATCATCGTACCTACCACATGTTGCACTATCGTACCTTCCACGTGACGTACTATTGTACCTACCACATGTCACACTATCGTACCTTCCACATGTCACAATCAGATGATGCCATGTAACTTATGTATCGTCCACGTGTCATGTTGCCATTAGTGCCATGTCACATACGGACTGCGACGTGTCATGTCCGTACAATGCCACGTGTCCAATTTTTATTGGTCCAAATGAGCCCCTAAAAATGCCAAAAATGACTTCCACGTGGCACGTCCTGGTGCTGCAACGTGTCCTGTTGATGTCATCTATGACCTGTCCTGCTGACATCAACAGTACGGACTGTTGACTTTGACTTGACTTTTTGCCAGTTTGACCTGAACTTCATATCGCGATAACTTCGCCAAACAGAGTCCATTTTCGGAAAAAATATATATGGTCAGAATCAGCGTGACGAGACATACGCAATGACGTTGGTTACGTACAATTCTAATAACTATGATTTTTAGGCCTTCCTAGATCCATTTTGGATTTTTAGGCCTTCCTGGATCCTATTTTGGATCATCCGCGATATAGAAATTGATCGTCGAAATCTGTCATCATGCCCTGTTCCGTGTTACACATTTTGCAGTCAAAATTTTGGAGACATAAAATTTAACCATCGAGCCCTCATGTCTCCTGAGTATAACTTGTGACCTTGTTTTGAAGCCAGACCGGTCACTTTCCATACTTGGCCATTTCTTGGAATCTCTTTCACAGGTGGTCGGGTTGGTGGGTTCACGAAATGTCCAATGCTTAATCGCTCTTCGCCATCCCCGTCACCTTCGCACTAATTTCTATATATGCAAGTATTAAGCTTTAATGCTAATAGCTCATCATACAGGAACCATTAAGATTGTCATTAATGTCCGAAAGGATGGAGGAGATATGCCATTAATACGAATTAAACTAAGATTGTCCGGTTGGCGGCTTCACAAAATATCCAATCCTTAATCACTCTTCATCATCCCCCGCCACCTTCGCACTTTTTTCTAAGTATGTAATTAGTAAGTAATTAATGGTAACAACTCATTATGCAGGAACCGTAGAAAATGTCATTAATCAGCAAAAGGCTCGAGGAGGTCTCCCATTGATACGCATTAAACCAAGATTTGCGGAGGGTTATATTATCCCTTGCGAGTGTTTATTTCAAACATCATCTGGAGAAAACATACGTTTTCGTCAACTTATGGCAGCAACTCAACAACAGTTCTTTCCAGATACAGTAAGCACCTTCGGGCATGATGACCAGAACTTCCAGTGCTCCAGGGCATATTCTTACTACTCATCTCCTTTTGCCCAGAAGCAAGTAAGGAGATGTTCCCTTGGTGCGCTGAGAGATATATTTCAAGCCAAAGAATTCCAAGGCAACTCCCCTTCTCAGACAACCCCCCGCTGCGTTGAACATCGACGCAAAGGTTGATGCGGCCGATTTCGAGATGGAAGGATATGATCTGATGGACAATGATACGACAATGGATGATGAAAATGCAGATATTGTTCCCACTCCTACGCCCAAATTGAAATCCACCATAATGGGGGGCACTTCCCAACTCGACCATGTCAACCTTAACAAGACCAAAGGATGGGGTTTCAGAAAAGAAACCGACGTTGAACACAATAGTCGCTTTTTAGCTCGAGAGTTTAAGTCTCTAGACTTGGATGGAGGTCCTCTCCCTCAAAGATGTATCCTTTCCTTCCATTTTTAGGGTTTTGGATTAGGTTTGGATTTGTCCCTGGTGCAGGCTATGTCCCTGAAGTCTTTGACTGTAAGGATATGGTCTCTTGGTGCATCGAGAGATATATTTCAAGCCAAAGAATTATTCAATTGCAGGACCACTCTCCTATTCTCTGGAGATACAATTAATATCTTAGGGGGTAAGGACTAGAGCTCCCAGTGGTGCAAGGCATATTCCTACTACTCATCCCCTTCCACCTAGAACGAAGTAATTTGGACCTCTGTAATTCCTCGTGCAGCCTGTGTCCCCAAAGTCTTTGATTGTAGGGAGGTGGTCTCTTGGTGTGCTGAGAGACCTATTTACAGACAAATAATTATTCCACTGTGGAACCACTCTCCTGTTTCTTTGTCACCTCATGTCTTCCGCAAGATGTTGAGATTTCCACAGACAACATTGACCTTCAGAGGAGAAGACTTCAAGGAGTTCCTAAAAAATCATGATAGTCAGTTTTGTATGCATGTTCAAGAGCTTGTTGATGCCTCCTGCATGTTGTCGCACTAGATGAACAACACATAATTTTATGCATGTTTTTTTTTTTAACTCCTCTACATGTAGTTATGAAAAATATGTTCAATGCTTCGGTGAAAAGAACTCATACCAATGTCTATGGATAAATATATATTACCCACTATTTTTTTTATAGATTTACTATTAAAACATTTCCTTGGAATCTTGGTTGGCGCTTCTTTGCTGGATTTAACACCTCTTCTCATTTGCATGGTTCGATAGTCTCGTAATTCTTAAATATTGTATTGACTCAAGTAATTTGATCAAACATGGGGCATTGAAAATTATATGGAAATGCATTGTTTCCATCACATGAGGCTTCTATGGAAACATAAATGAATTTCACACAGTTTCAAACCAACATTCAATTCCATTCGTAATGTAGATAGAACATAGCAACACTAATTCACGATGCGGGAGTTGGGGCCCCACACAAGAAGTTTCATTCTCATCTCAACCTTGTTGAGCGAGCAATCTCTTATTTCCCTCTCGCTTCCTTGATTCCTTCACTCCAAAAGGAAACATTTTATTGGTTGTCCATCCCCTCGCCTCTATTTGAGCACTTTTACTTTATTAATGAAATTACCAAATTTCTTCTTTGCAAATATTTTGAAAAAAAAATGATATATGCTAGCTGAAGTCAAATAGGGATATGAAATCAACCAATATATTAAAATTCATGTTCGTCGTTGTTATACTTACGGTCAAGTTGACAGTGCAATAAGTTTGTTTCTAGATATGTAATTATTAAGCTTTAATGCTAGCAACTCATCATGTAGGAAGTTTAATACTTAAAATAATATCTCAAGGCATTAAACAATGTATCAAAAACACAATTACTCCCACAAGTTGCAATAAAAACAAATCTTCAACAAAGCATTGGTTGATGCACCCTAGTCGCCTAAAATGACCAATAGCACAATCTATGAAATCGACCTCCCTATTATCGAATCAACAAAGATGAATATTGTGGGATCAAAGAATTTTTTTTTGTGTGGGAATTGAATTGGAAAAACTTGTTACATATTCTACTTTTTTTAAGGCCTTATCACAGTAAGAATGCAAACTTATCCTAGCCCACTGTTATCTA
>ML834904.1:0-16637 GCA_009831015.1 Picea engelmannii
ACTTGAGTGTGGATGAATTTCACCAATAAAATCAAGACCCCATTGCTGAAATGGAGCTTTAGTTTTAACTGGAACTAAAGGTAATGCCAAAATTTTCTGCTTGCCTGTGAAGAATTGACAGGGGTTACAAGTTCTGACTTTATCATTTACATCAGTGAATAATTTTGGCCAATAATATCCAACTCTTAATATTTTGTAAGCCATTTCTATCCAATCATTGCGTCCTCCACATACTCCTTCATGGAATTCATTTATAAGTTTTTTTGTTTCGGATTCTACTAAACAGCTCAGTAAGAAACCCAAAGGATCCTTCCGATATAATTGACCATCTACAATACAATATTTCATAGCGTGTAACTTCAATGTCCTAGCTTTAGATGGGGTTAGGTCACTGGGGCATTGAAGGGTCAGTAGATAAGAAACAATGTCGCTATACCAAGCTAAAGAAGGGAATTTTTCTAAAATTTTAGCTGCGGGTACAGTAACATTAAGTTCGTCTATCTCTAAAAATCCTTTGTACTCCTGCAGATGATTTATTCTGAGTGCTTTTAAATTTGATTCAGCCAATGATTTAGCCAAGCCCTGACCTTTAACAAGTTTGGTTGGTTTAACTTCCAGGTCGAACTCCTAAATTTTGGCTAACCATCTGCCCCTCCTTCCATCGCTATCGGGTTGAACCAATATATCCTTAAAAAAACTGGTGGGTACATAAGCAATAATCTTTGAATGTAGTACATAGGTTCTGAAAGCTTTGAAGGCTTTCACCATCGCATAAGCTTTCTTTTACAATATATCATATTTTATCTCAGCATCTTTGAGATTTTTTCTAAAGAATGCAATTGGCTTCTCAAAACCCTCATCATTCTTTTGTAACAGTACGACTGCAATAGTATGTTCAGAAGCAAATGAAAAAATCAAGAATTCTTTCATATAATCTGGGCTTTCCAGTACCGGTTCTTCACCTATGACCTTATTAATACGTTTGAATGACTCCTTGGCATCTCTTTTCCACTTGACCTCGCTGTCTTTCTTGAGCATATATGTAATCAATTTCAAAATTTCAACGAAATTCAAGATGAATCTTCTCAAAAAATTTATTTTCTAAGAATGACTGAATTTATTTTCTATTCCTAGGAATATTAATAACATCTATAGATTGAATGCTTTTCAGGTCAATTTTAATTCCATTCCTAGATACTGTGTGGCCCAAGAGTTTACCTTCCTGCATTGCAAAATGAGAGTTTTTGGGGTTCAGAGACAAACCAAATTTGCGACATTTTTCAAAAGACCGCTTGAGGTGTACTAGATGTTTTGCATCAGATTTAGAAAAATCAGCTAGATCATCAAGGTAAATAACAACAAACTTATCTCTTTCACCGACAAAGGCGATGCCCATAGCTTGTTGGAAAGTTTCTCCTGTATTCATTAAACCGAAAGACATTTTATCATACATAAAGGTACCCCAAGGGGTAGTGAATGCAGTTTTCTCTTTATCATCTTCATGTACTGCAATTTGATTGTAGCCCCAAAAATTCGTCAATCATAGACATTATATTTTCTCCAACTACTTTCTCTAAAATGTGATCCATTTTAGGCAATGGATAATTGTCTTATAGTGATGATCTGTTTAAATTTCTGAAATCTACGCACAGTCTGATTTCACCATTTTATTTCTTATCGGAACTAAATTGGCTACCCACTTGAAGTATCTGAGTGGGACAATGATCTTGGCATCTAGAAGTTTCTTTACTTCTTTTTCTATCACAGGTAGTAATATAGGATTTATTTGTCTGAGCTTCTGCCTGAATGGTTTGACACCTTGTTTCAGAGGATTTTTTTGTTCCATTATGGTGGTATCATAAGTTCTTAATTCATCATAGGACCAAGAAAAACATCTTTATATTGTTTGAGCAACTCATCATATTTACTTTTTATTTCAGCAGGAAGGTACTTAGATAATTTTACCAACCTAGGATTTTCTTTGGTGCCTATATCACAATCTTCAACTTCTTCTAGATGAGGCTGTAAAGTAGATTTCAAAGGAATGTCGTCATGATTAAATAACCTCTCCAAGGGGATCATACCTTTGGGGATCTGATTATTTTTCAAAATAGGCATACGATGATTGGAAATCTTATCTTGAAACTCTTGAAGATCTTCTCCTTCCTGCATAATCCAAGTAGGGTCATTCTAATTTTCTTGGTCGATATTTGTTTCAGCAAAGTCATCCACCATTTCTAGGAATTGTCTGATTTGTTCATCATCCTCGAAAACCTACCAATGTTGATTATTATTTGGTATGGAAGGTCTATGCCTCATCTCTATATGGTATTTAAGTTTTAAAACTGTCGGAGGCACAAACGTTGAAGCTTCTTTGGCCAATGAATCTTCCCGTTGATTTTCTGTTCTAGGGATGTAGTGAACATTAACCGATGAGAAGAAATTCTCGATCAGATCCCAGGCACAATTTCTGTAAGACCTCAATCGTGGATGATTAGCCTGGTATTGACGATTAATTTGTTGAATAATTAGTTCTACATCACCATAGACTTCTAAGTTCTTAATTTTCAATTTCCTAGCAGCTTCTAATCCCAAGACCAAGGCTTCATATTCACATACATTGTTAATGTAATCTATGTCCCATTGAACCTTGTAAGAAAAAAGAATAATAAACTCATCTTTGGGTGCCACAAACAACACTCCAACTCCTTCTTCACAAGATGAAGCACCATAAAAATACATTATCCAAACCCCTGTACTATATACATCTTTGTTTGTTTTTTCTGTTTTTTTCTTTTTCTATACAATCTTCTTCTATACATTCATTTAAATCATCATCAATGGATAAAATACAATTTCCTAAATCCTGATATGCAATATAAACATGGTAGTTATTTGAGTTCAACGGATCACTTACTATAAACACCAACCTTGTTTCTCTGTAAAAGAGGGTGAACTGTCCATCGAAGATCAGGATTGTGGCGTATGTCATGTCGAGTTGGAGGGATCCTCCAAGTTTGACGCCCCAAGACCTGGATAACAACATGCCATACTTTGGAGGAAAATCAACAACAACCACACCGATCAGAACACTTTTTACAAGAATCTGTGCATGATTAACTACAAAATATTTTATCATACCCACACATTTGACCTTTTTCGAATCAAAGGAATACAAATCTCCATATGGTCGAGTGATTTCGAGACCAAGTATATCCATAATAGCTTTGGGCATCACATTGTGAGAAGCTCCAGAATCCAACATGCAATTATGGATCAGGTGATCATGCACAGTTAGCGTAATATAGAAATGAGCGACAATATCTCTGGCACCTTCAAAACGTGGACCAACAATTATATTAGGCTTATCATCTTCTAAATTTATAACGTCAGTCTGACTTTCATTATCTGAAAAATTAATCATTTTAGCAATTTGCTTTATGTATATAGTATTTTTTGCCAGTTCAACTAGAGGTGCAGGGATTTTGATTTTATTAATTTCATTTTCAAGACTGAAATTTCCCGTTGTCTTATCAACTTCTCTGGTTTCGATTATATCTCCTTTTTTTCTGGTTTATTATCTTGTGTTACTTTTGTTTCAGCTCGTTTTGTTTCTGTCATGGGAATTTCTTCTTTTCTTATATTAATAACTGGTGTTCCTGTTGGCTTTGTCTTGGTAGACTGTGTATCAACAGTCTTGTTTTTAACAATCTATTTTTCAACATATTTTGGAGCGGCCTTGTCTGTTTCCCCTCTCAACACAATTTTCTTTGGTGGGGTAGTTGTGACATTTCTTCTTCTAGGCCTTAGATTATATTTCTGTTGGAGTTCAACCATTATATTATCAATGATTCCTTGATAATCCGAATCCTATGTAATATTTCTATTCTCATCATTTTTAGACCTGTATTATGTATTTAAAGATTTTTCATAATCTTGTCTCATTAAATAAGGTTCTTGACAATCATCGTCAAAATTATTTATATCTTCTTCTAACTCCTCAAAATTTCGCATATCCTCTCCCACTATAAAATTTTCTCTTTTGAAAGGGGCTTGAATCTTTTGTTCTTCATTCTTGATTTGTATTTTTTGTATTTGAGGGCTATGATTCCTTCTGAAATCCTTTTTAGGGAACTGATCATTCTTTGATTGGTCCAATTCCATTCTTGAGATTTTATTCGACAATTCTTTGATTATTTTAGCCATGTTGTCCATCTTATCTTCCGAGGATCTTCCAAATCGAGAGGGTTCTGTTGGTTCCTTGAATCCCCTGGTTTATTTATTTCTTGTTTCAAATTTAATTTTTAATTTTCCCGATGGCATCATGTTTGATTCAATTTCTACAACGTCATCCTGCATTTTAGTGAGATCGATAGATCTCCTTTCTCTTAACAATCGAGAAAAATATGGATCAAAATCCCCAACAAAAGTTACTTTCTCTGTAGTTTGGGAAGGTTTAACCTCCGTTGGAATCTTATTATATAATTTATTAAATCTTTGAGTAAACTCAAGAAATGATTATGAATTTTTCTTTCTCAAGGCTCCAAACTCGGTTAGATAATAAAGATGATCTTTAATTTCTCCCCATTGTTTGATAAAATAATTTTACAACTCATCATATGATCCTATGGATCCTGTCAGTAGTCCTCGGAACCATGTTCTCACCTTTCCTTCGAAATTTTGAACTAGGAGTTTTGAATAAACATTGTCGTGTTCAAGACCTAGGATGTTAGCAAATTGATCAAAGAAATTAATGTGTTTAGCCGCGGTTAAATCCCCCTCTCCTGTGAATTTCAACAGGTTTTTCATATAATTTTTAGGTAAATCATGGAGAGGGACTGGGAGGACCAAAGGAGCATACCTAGCAGCTGCTTTGGCAAAGATTCTAGGGTGTGGGGGCGGTACTTGACCGCCTCCTCCTCCTCCTCCAGCACCACCTCCAACACCACCTCCTCTGGTCGCAACCATTGATAATTTAGAGGGTGAAACTTGGATATTATAGAGAAGACTTTTAAATATGTGTGGTGACCTTTTGGTTGCATCTGGATAAAGAAAAACAATTTCAGGGAACTGACTGTCGAGGGACAGGAAATTTGAAAAATAGGGAATTGGAGAATGAGGACTGGTTTCTTCGGACTCACAGGATGTGTACACAGGAGAACCAACAAGAGTCGAGTCAAGGTATAAAGTATATTCTTCTGAACTTTGATATTTTGGAAGATGAACTTCGGGAACTGAGGAAATGTCAATCGAAGTGGGAAGTGAGATAGATATTTTACCTCTATTGGTAAAGGATACAGTTGGAAAAGTCCTTATTTTAAACTTGGTTAAAACCAACTCAGGTTCTAGGGTTTTGATTCTATCGATGGATGTTTCTCTTAAAATGAGTTGGGTGGAGCCTTCTTGTGAAGATAACCGCTCAACTAGACCCTTAGTTTTTGACCGCATGGATTTGGGTTGCTAAATGTTACTTGTTGATGAAGTATTCTATTGAAGGTATCTTCTTGGTTTCAAAAGTTTTTCAGGATTGGATACACGCGAGGTCTTCTTATCGTCTGGATTATTTCTAGTAATTTTTCGATTAAATGCCAGTTTATTAGTTGTGGAGTCGCCAAGTGAAAGATAAAAGTTAGCCTTATAATATATTCAATATTTGTGCACTATCAAAGAGATAAATTTACAAATGTTGTTCTCCCAGGGAAAAATAACTTCGATTCTTCATCCCCAACAATGACGCAAAAAGTATGTTGTTCCTGAGTTTATACTTAAGGCTTCAAAGTATAATGTCAAGGCATCCAGGATTAAAAGAGTTTTCAATATGAAAAGAAGATCAACTATGGGAAAATAATATATGGTTGATTCCTAAGATGTCTTCGCCCTGCTTCCCAACGTTCTTGGACACTTATGTGATGTTCAATCACCGCCCATGAGCGTTCAAGCTCAACCTGGGTATAAGCGGTCTCTAAGATGGTATTAAAAAAGGTTAAAGCAATGTTGGTTTGATCAGTGAGAACGAGCTCAATATTGGGCTGTTGTGAAACAAGTACAATTATGGAGAAAATAAATGGTCAAAAGATCTGTTGATTTTAATATTTGCTTTTTCTATTTTCAATTAAACGAGAAAAGCTCCTAAAATTGAACAAATGGTATAACAGCTCAGAGGTCGTCTTTCGTATCTGAGTTAAATTTGAAAATAATGAATGTGATGAGAGAAAAACATAAAGTTGTTAAACAAAGTAAGGAGTCAATCACAGAAGAATCCCACTCTGCTACAGAAGAAGAAAATAAATGAGAAACCTTTAATGAAGCATAAAATGTAGCAATCTAACTAAATCAAAGGTCTTGTATTTGCTAATAGCAAACACAGAGGAAAATATTTAAGCAATCAAATAACTAAATGAAACATATAACCACAATAGATTTTATACTAAGTTGTGATTAGGCATTCATCAAAGACATATGAATAAAGATGCTGAAATACGAAAGAACAGAAGACGACATAACTCAAGAGTGACAAAATATGGAGTCTTTGGTCTGTACTTGTACTAATTTTTTAAAAGGAGAGATTTCTCTCTTACAATCAACAAAAAAACAACCATCTTTTAGTCTTTTGAAAATATATTTATACAAGAGGTTCTCAACCCTATGTGGTTGGAATTCTCATTATTCCTAGCTAATAATGGTTACAAAATGAAAACTTGAACTCTTAGACTTCATTCTTTTCTATTTCTTTCTCATACCAGTAGAAATGGTATACATACATTACTTCATTGATTCTTTGAAGTACTTCCTTCACCTTTCTTGAGACATTTGACGCATTTTCTTATGAATTGTACCAATAGTCTTGAAGGTTATGTCACCTCTTTTGCCTAAAAAAGATACAACTTTCTTTGTAATTGCAACAACCTGTCTTCTATCCTTTAATCTTCAGAAGTCATTGACTGCAACTGTAAATTTGGCCTTATCATCCATCTATCTATTTGAGAGATGTCAACCTGCTTCAACTGTGAAATTTCAATTTGAGCTTCATTTAAAATTTCTTTGATTTCAATTTGATGCTTTACAATGTTGATTTGTCCTAGTATCTCAGAACAATCATGTTTTCCAATGCCTAGTGATTCTTTACTTAGCAAATCAAAAACCTCTTCACAATCCTCTTTTATTTATTTGGCCATTCTTTTACTCTCGTCTATATTGGCCTCCCATGCCTTCAATATTATATCACCTATGATTTGTTATGGAACAGTCAATCTGGGAGTTACAGGTACTTCTTCTCTAGCCGATGACATGACCACTTTTTGAAAGGTGATCTGGGCTGCAGTAGCCTCTACTTCTTTGAAACTGATATTATCTAATGATTGATTTACTTCCTGAAAATTATGTTGGATGATCTCTACCTTGGCCAAAAGGCTTTTCTATGCTATTTCCAGTTTCTTTAGCACCTCCGATGCTTGAGCTTGGAACCCTGCTATATCCATAACCATTTTTTCAGTGGAACTTACCTTGTTTTGTAATTGTTTAACCAACTCATCTTGTTGGACGAGACTGGACTTGAGCAGTTGGATTTCTTGTCTATCAGCAGCTCTAACCTTTTAAAGTCCTTTATTGACCTCATCTCTGATATTCTGCTCTGTATTCCTTATTTGATCTCGCATATGACTTATCATCTGATTTCTCTGCTTCAACCTTTCTTTTAGATTATCGACTGAGAATAAGTTGGTTGTTGCAAAATCTCCCAAAGAGCCTGCTACCTCTATAGAAAAGTCTCCATCTTCCAAATTTTGTCCATCTAATAATACTATGTACTTTTTTACCATTGCACCTTCTTTCTGGTGCATTTCTTTCTTTACCACAACTTTCCTTTTCTTACTGAAAAATAAATCGGTAGGAGGTATCTCTTCAATAGGGATAGGCATGATATCCCCTATGAATATTACCTCTACATTAGGGTTTCCTCTGGTGAACTGTAATGGTGTGATAGCCTCAAGGGGGTTGTCGATCTCTGTGGATAACTGTTTTCCATCTCCATCTACAGTTGATTTATCAGGTGAAGACAATGGCTTATCTTCTCCTTTATTTTTTAATGTTTCTGATTGATCTTTGGACTGGTCATCAGATACCTCTGTCGCTGGGATATCCTATTTCTAAGTCGAGAGCTCAGAACTATCTGGGTTTTCTTGGGCATCTTGTTTGCTAGAGCTCCCAACTTCTGGGTTCTGGGGCTCTGTTTGTTGTGTAGCTGGAGACTTTGGGTTTTATCCCTGTAATACTTTAGGGAGGCCACTTATTCAGTGTTTTTGGAAATTTTAAGACTCAACCATTTCACCAGGTGGTAGAGCTCGAACTCGACTCAGGACTTGGTAAGATATTACCCCTCAGAACATTTCTTCTTGAGGGGACTCTTCATGTTCATAACTTTTAAGATTGCAACTAGCCATATGGTTTCCCACGACCTTATGTGGGTCGTGCTTCTTGAATTCAATGTTAACCAGCTTTATTTCTTCTAAGGATGCAGCCTCCACTATGGAATGGTTGAAATCTGACAAAGAAAATGCACCGATCTGTAAAGGAAAAAATGGCCATACCTTTTTCTGCACGCCTTTGAGCTCTTTGATAATCCCGTCGAGTACAGTTTGTCGTGCAACCTGCGGCATATCAGTCGGTCTGGTAAAAATTGCGGTAATGAATACGAGGGAACTGAACAGCTAAAAACTCTGATATAGGAGAAGTGTTCGTCTATGTACCAGTATGCCACTTTACCCAGGCTAACCATAATGTTGTCTAAAATTCTAGGAGGTGGGTGACGAAATATAATCATATGCATCGACACCACTACCCAATTAAAGATTTCATAAAATAAATATTTTGCCTTGTCTTCCTAGAGCTTTGAATGATAAACATGAATTGGTTATGCACTATCTGGAGTCCAAATCCAACTCATCAGTGAGAAAGGCATCAAGAAACATATAGTGTCCATAATATAATATTCCATAAAGAATGAAGTTGGTTTCCCTTAGTTTTCTTTGTTTGGTATTCTGTGATTTCGCTAGCTAGATTATCTGACAATATCTTTGCCTAGTCAAAAAAAAATCCTTTAGCCACAGTGTGTATAATAGGTACCCATGGTAGAAAGAAATGGGTCGTGTTCTCTTTTCCATAGAGTCTACATATCATCATGGCTATATACATGAACTATGGTTCTAGTGATGAGATTGAATATATGCTATTAGAATCGACTCTGAACTTTTCAGGGTGTGAACACCAATCCTTGATAAACTCGGAAAGACTCTTTCCATATTGATCACACTCCTTTTTGTTGAAATTCACTAAGAAACTGGCATCGTAAATGCAGTTTGGTGTTGTAGACAATTTATACATCACCTGTATGTGTTCTGATGGAAATGACCCAACAATTACCTTCTGAGAGTTGAATATAGTTCTAGTTGGGATATCCACATGATCCAGTGCCCATCCAATCATGTCAGTGAAGGGTAAAATCCTCGACCTTGTTGCTACCTTATGAAGCTTTGCTTGAGCGATAATCTTATATTTGGTAGATAATTTATCCTTTTCATTGTCGCTTGAATCATCAGGGCAGTTTACCACTTCGTATTGTATGGTGTTGAACACATGCGTCTAGGTTTTGCCCATGCTTATACTTCTAGGCGAAGTATAAAAAATAACGTCTATGTTCTAGCCAAAAATTTTGCCAGTTTCTTTAGGTGCTTTTCGTGGAGCCATGATATCAAATTTCAAAGTTCTATTACTTGTTACAAAGAATGAGAATTTAGAAAACTAGTTATTTCACTAAGCCAACTCTACAAAAACAAGAATGTAATTCAAAACTAAAAAATCGTTTTACCTTAAACGCATAAATCATGCGTATACATTTACTAAGAACGCGTTTAATTTCTTTAATAAAAAATATTTGGGCGCTAAAATAAGATCTTATTTGGAATCATTTCCCTAAATCAGATATTAATGTCATTAATGGTCGACATGGATGATTTTAGAGGCTAAATTTCACTCATGGGCTAATTTTCTATGGTTTTTCCAAAAACGAGATTCGCTATTTTAAAAATGATTCACCCAAATTTTATAGGATAAAATTATGTTACCTTAAAAATCGCCAAAGTTTTATAAGAACTATATAAAATCCTTAGAAATTTGAATATTTTTACAAAAATATCGCCAAACATTTATAGTTGGCATATGAAGGATTAGTAAGATTTGCCAAGATTTTTACATTTTAAAATAAATTTCCATCCTTAAAATCATCCCTGATGGTCGATACCTTGGGAAAAGCACATAATATGAATGTATCCGAGTTATTATTAAGCGATAGATTAATTCGGGTATAATCCTCATTTTGTACATTAATTAATCATACTTATCATTTAATCAAGTTTCGACATTTAGTATCTTGGGGATCTTTATAATAGTTTAAACTAAGACTTACAAAATGCGAAGTCGTGATAGGTTTAATTAAGTATAATCGTTTTTAACTCTTCTAATTAACTGCAATTAGTTTAGAGTGGAAGGGTTTCAGGTATCGAGACTTCAAATATTTTATAGGTAAGAGCTCTCGAATCGCAAAGTCATGATGAGATTTACTTATCGTTAATATTTCTTAATCTTTAATTAACTTGACTTAATATTTAATACTTTCGTGAATTCGAGTATCGGGACTTCGAAGATGCTCAATGTTGAACCTTCGTAATTCGCGAAACCTCGAATTCAGAAATTTCGGAAGAAAACCTTTATATAACTTGATTCATTAATAAATAGGTGGCTCCATAATCTCTTAAGAATTTTAGACCATTGGATTAATCAGAACGCTTCACTTGATGATGATTATCCAAGTGCATTTTTTTGTGTTTTTATTTAAACAAAAATGAAACTTATTTTAGTCTAAAGTTTAGAAAAAAAATTATGTTTCAACATAGGTGTTGGCATGTTTTATAGGCAGGGTATGCTTGTCATTGATGGAAAGTACAACAATGATGATGGCTTGAGTATAGGTATAATGTGCTAGGCAGACACCAGAAGTATTTTGGGAAGACGCAACAGAGCAAGCTCATGAAGACCAAAAGAGATAGTGCAGAGGTGCACACAGAGTGCAGAGTATGCGTGTTTGTCATTGATGGCAAAGATCACGACCAACAACACAACGATGATCGCATGGCAAGATCAGAAGCTAAATTCCATTTCAGGTATCAGAAACAAAGACTCCATTTTGGAGTTCCAGATACCGAGACTTGGAGGAGTCAAGAGTCAAGACTCTTCATCACAGGAGTCCCAAAGTGTCGAAAATCCTGAAACAGGTACATCAACCGGAGTTTCAGATACCGGGAGTTGGAGGAGTCAAGAGTCGAGACTCTTCATCACAGGAGTCCTGAAGTGATGGAATGTGAAACACCAAAAATTTTGAAATAGACACATCAAATGGAGTTTCGGATACCAGGAGTTGGAGGAGTCAAGAGTCGAGACTCTTCATCACAGGAGTCCCGAAGTGTCGAAATGCGCAAAGCCGAAAATCCTGAAACAGTCACATCAACCGAAGTTTCGGATATCGGGAGTTGGAGGAGTCAAGAGTCGAGACTCTTCATCACAGGAGTCTCGAAGTGCCAAAATGCGAAACACCGAAAAATCCCGAAACAGGCACATCGACCAGAGTTTCAGATACTGGGAGTTATAGGAGTCAAGAGTCGGGATTCTTCATCACAGGAGTCCCCAAGTGCTGAAATGAGAAATTGTGAAAGAGTTGTATGGATAAAGCGCTTCGTCACCGCCGGTGGTCACATTGTCAAAGAGTTGTAGAGAAGAGCTCGAAGAAACAAGCTCCACTTCAGAGGTTGGGACATGGAGAGTCGAGATGACTCATCACAGAATCCCCGAAGCACGAAATGCAAAATACGTGTTCAGAATTTGCCCCTGGTCATAACCTATGGTCACATCAACGAAGGCTCAAGGGAGGAGGTAGCACGAAGATAATCTCCATTTTGGAGATCGCGACTTGGAGAGACGAGATGCCTCACCATAGGAATGCCGAAATGTCGAAATGTCAAATTGTGAAATGCCAAAATAAGCGTGAGACCCATCATTTATGATCCAATGGTGAAGGTTATTCGGGAATATGATCGAAGGGATACTGTTGCTCTTCTCAGTTAATCGATCAATGGAGATTCAATTGCTGATGAAGTTTTTGGAGGTTCACAGTGTAACTGCTAGAAAAGACTGATTGTTTCTGCTAGAGGACTCGAAGAGACTTCAAGGTGATCGCCAGAGAAGCTGAAGAGTCTCAATGAATCTACCAGTGGAATGAAGACTGTTCATAGAGGCGATTGACAGATGGAAGAGCATTGTATCTTGTAACTGCAACAGAGAGGATGAGCTTGACTGTGACAGAGAAGACGAAGAGTCTCGACTGCTAGACAGGCTAAAGAATCTCAGCAAAACACCCAGTGATGATGGACACATGGGTTTAAGAGCCAAAGAAGCTGAAGAGTTGAAATTATGATCAGACATAGCACTCAACATGAAGAGAATGTAGAAGCATTGTGCATATGGTATGCACAAGGTGCACAGAGACTATAAGAATGTAGAACAAAGAAGAGATGGGGGCTGCTACAGAGAGGAATTACACATGGGGAAATGGCATGCTATGGACAGGAGCTGAAATACACAGAAGAGGCATAATTTAGAGAATCAAAATAAGATGCAGAGCATAAAGCGCAACAGAAGCAAAGAACATAGAAGCATAGCTGAGACAGTAAAAGAAGGATGAGGTGTACTTGTAGAGAAGAGAAGAAGATCAGAAAGTGCAAGAAGATGTAGGCAGAGAGACACTCATACAAGAGAGCAGAGCAACATAGCAGAACAATGATGAGATTGGTAAGCCATTGATGAACATTATATCACTGTAATAAGTTTCAGTAGCAAATATTTATATTTCAGGGTGGTAGGGAGGTGCTAGGGAGGATTTTTGTCCTCAGAGGTTCAAGTGGGTGCTTGAACACAGGGAGTTGTAGCTTCCATCTGGTTGCAGCCAGAGAAACCAGGGTGGCAGGGTGGTGCAAGGGAGAACTGTTGTTCTTTGTTATATAGGTTGGTGCCCGTGTGACTGGAATTTGGTGCTTCCATCCAGTTGGTGTTGGAACACTTAGGGAGTTGTTACTTCCTTATAGTGGGAGCTAGAGAAACCATGGAGTTGGTGCTTCCTTCTAGTGGGTGCTAGAGAAACCAGGGAGTTGGTGCTTCCTTCTAGTAGGTGCTAGAGAAAACAAAGAGTTGGTGCTCTCAGCAAGTTGCAGCTTGCAAAATAGAGGTTGTAACCTCATTATGAGTTGGTTCTCATAAGTATGATAATGTACAGAATGTAAAGATTACTTATCATATAAAGAAGAAGAGGTTTTTACCCTTTATGGGTTTCCTCCGAAAATATCTGTCTCTGTATATTTCATATGTGTGAATGATGTTGAATGTTCTATTGCTTACTTACCTGCATTATTGTGATTGTCATTTAGTGCTATGCAAAGAGTTTAAAATAAGCATAATTTTTTAATCTCGGTAACAACTGATTCACCCCCCACTCTCAGTTGCACAACAATAGGCTCCACCTAGGGATCTCGTCTCCCTACAGGACGAGAAGAACAACAAACCAAGTGCCTTTATTGGGTAAATGGAGTCATTATTGCATTTATGTGAAACACATCTGAAGAAGAAACAAAGAAGGATTTTAGAATTTCATCCTTATCTTTGAAAACTTTCAAAACTTAATCATTTTCTGATTTTCGAGTTAGTCTTATCAATGGCTTTCCTTACCTAAAACTGACTTCAGATTTGTATAAGATAATCAAAACAACCTTAATCATTCTACCAGGGTTTATTTGATTTTGTTTGCATCAAGGTAAAGTAATTTCAATATTTTAAGTTAGGGAATCCCTATCTAGCTTAGAATGTAGATCTAGTCGAAAATAACTAGTTACCAGAGCACCTTATAACTCATGTATAACAACCTAGCATATATTGTAGACATTGCTTCATTGCCAATGAGCTTGTTCAGTACCCCGATGAAGTTATAAGATTTCCCACATTGAATTTCCTTTCACCACTTCAATTAGTAATTTATCATTTAAAGCTGAGATGAGGGCAATCACTTAATGAATTTCCTTTCAGTATATTTTTTGGACTAGATGGAGGCAATCATTTTATGAATTTCCTTTCACCACCTGTCTTGTTTTAAAACATGAAGTGGGGGAAATCAATCGGTATGCAATATACCCAGGAAGATATCTGTTTATAATTTTACAATAGAGGTATGTCAACTCATTTTGATTGCTCTAGACTAATCCTTCCATGACCTTCAAAATATCTTCGCCTTCGAGGAAGTTCTCAAGGGGAGTTCTTATTATTTTATTTTTTAGAGACTTTCCTTGAGTGAAGCTAATCAGTTTAATCATTTTATAAGGACTAAGATAGTTAGGATTAACCTAGACATACTTCCGATTCAGTTAAAGTTAGAGGAATTATAAGAATATTTACGTATTCTTGTTTTGAAGATTTGTTTATGAGTTTTCAAAATTAAGGTGAGACCTTTCTCCTCTGTGAAGCTCATGGGATGATATCAAGAATCACCATAAGATATAGCTTGAAAATGAACAGGGGAATAAAAACAAGTTTCAGATGTTCTGTTGTAGGTACAATCATTCTTAAACAAGCTTCTTACTCGACCCTTGAAACTTTTCTTTAAAGTCTTTTTATTGCTTATATATATATATATATATATATATATTGTTCTTTTGGTTCAGAGAAATTTTTTTAAACTATTAAAAGTAGCTTTCATTTCTCTGATTAAAGATTTGGTGATGATATTAGTAAACACAAGATTTGTGTCTTGTTGATTAACCTCTCCTAGAAAATTTTAACTTAAGTTTACAAGACAAAAGTTCATACCTCAGAATTTGTTTATACTTCCAGCCAAGCAGACTACTAGTTTATTACATGTTTCGATAAAAATTTAACGCGAGTATCTATGCATGTCACCTTTTTGATATCTCAACTCTCTCAACTAATGGTAAGTATCCTACAATAAGACAAACATGATAGCTGTCAGGAAATCTTAAAGATTCGAAACCTACTTATTGCATATTTTTATATTTTGATTTTTTTGAAATTGACTAACATGTTTCTATTTACAGTAAAAATAACAAAAAAAATTTATCGAAGGAAAGGTAATTATAGACAAAACATGAAACCAAACCGGTATGTACAATGAGGGTTTGGAAACATATTACTACATGAAATGTTTGAGGTAACACCCATTGATTGGGGCCTAAGAATATTTCCATCGATATTTTCTAACAAAAATGCATTCTTTCCTTTAGAGGCTCTAATTTTGTATGGTCCGCCCCAGATTTGGTCAAACTTACCATGCTTCCCGACATCTTCTTTCCTGGCTTCCCATTTTAGAACCAAATCACCAGGGAGAAATTCCCTATCTTTATCCTTTTGATCAAATAAGGCTTTCATGTTATCTTGATATTTCTGTAGTTTTTCATCTACTTCAACCCTATTTTGTTGAACTTCAATCAATTGATTTATCCTCCTGATAATGTCATTTGGCTCTTCTTTTGAGTCTTGCCAGATTTTCATTACTAGAAGCACTATATTTATGGGTAAAATAACGTCAGTACCATATACCATCTGAAATGGAGACATTCTGATTGACCATTTTGTGCAATTCCTGTTAGCCCATAAAGCATATTTCAAATGTACATGCCATGCTTTCTTATTTTTGGTCAGTACTTTTTAATTATAGTGATTAGGATTTTGTTAGATGACTTGGCTAATCCATTTCCCTATGGATAGTAGGTCGTGGAGTGTCCTAGCACAATGTTGTACTTTTGACAAAAAATTATCATGGCCATGGATTTGGAAGCTTGAGAATTATCAATAACTATTTTTTGAGGATATCCAAATCTTGATAGAATATTCTCCTCTAGGAAACTGATCACTACTACATCTGTTGTGTTTCGTGTAGGAACGACTTCCACCCATTTAGTAAAATATTCGGTAGCGGTCAGAATCCATTTATGTTGAGCACTCAAGTGTGAATGAATTTAACCAATAAAATAAAGACCCCATTGCTGAAATGGAGCTTCTATTTTAACTGGAACTAAAGGTAATGACAAAATTTTCTTCTTTCCTGTGAACAAATGACAGGGGTTACAAGTTATGAATTTTGCATTTACATCAGTGAATAATTTCGGCCAATAATATCCAACTCTTAAATTTTTTTAAGTCGTTGCTCTCCAAGTGTGGTGTCCTCCACATACTCCTTCGTGGAATTCATTTATAACTTTTTCTGTTTCAGATTCTACTAAACAACTCAGTAAGAAACCCAGAGGATCCTTCCAATATAATTGACCATCTACAATACAATATTTCACAGCGTGTAACTTCAATGTCCTAGATTTAGATGTGGTTAGGTCATTGGGGCATTGAAGGGTCAGTAGATAAGAAACAATGTCGCTATACCAAGTTGAAGAAGATAATTTTTCTAAAATTTCAATTGCGGGTACAGTAACATCAAGTTTGTCTATCTCTAAAATCCTTCATACTCTTGCAGATGATTT
>ML834904.1:25156-65551 GCA_009831015.1 Picea engelmannii
GATGTATACTACTATGGTGGATGTGTTCCACTGTTAGTGACTATACGTTGTTGATCAAGTACTTGTGTATTACTTGGTGTGGTAGTGTACCACTGGATTGTAGTTATGTACTACTATGGATAGACACAGTTGTGTTCTATTTTTTTTTTATTGCCTTGAAGACTATCAGTAGTATTGGAAATGATTATCAGTTAGATGGATAATCAAAGGACAGATATTTCCTAGACGGAAAATGGTTCAGAGAATTTACTCTTCTATATTAGAAGAATGGCTCTTGTATCACTCTGTGGAGTGAGCATCATGTCTGATTACTCAGATAGAGTATGGTTTCGAGAGATGATGCAGTTGATGACACTGATGATGATGATGGTGCTCATGATCTAGTCTATACAACTATGTTGATGCTACCGGGTGAATGGTATGTTTTTGTCCTCAAGACCATTAACTGTCATACCTCTCATTCTGGCAGGCAGTCTCAAATCTGCAGAGAATCAACTTGTGCACACTGTAGTGCCCATTTTTGTGCGTAGGTTTGAGGAGAGTTGTCGGTGCAGCTGATGTAGCTAGAAGTTACATTTTGGCTTAGAATATATCTTGGATAGGGTTTGGACTATCTGATCATCTCTTATTGATGTGTTATCCTTGGGGAAAGGTGTGTTACCCTTTGTTTGGCTATCTAGCCTAGGGTTTGCTTCCGAAGTGATTCTTTGTCAAGGTTAAGGTGCTCGGAGGGTGGCTTCGTCCAATGATTGGGTGACAAGGGTATTCTCAATGGTAAAATGAGCACATCCACTTATATTCTAAAATCCCCTCAGGATGAAATGTTCCGAGGGGTAATATCTTACCAAGAAGTCCTGAACTGAGTTCAAGATCTACCACCTGGTGAAATGGTTGAGTTTTACAATTTCCAAAAACACCGAAGAAGTGGCCTCCTTAAATTATTACAGGGAGAAAACCAAAAGTCTCTAGCTACACAACAAACAGAGACCCAAAACCCAGAAGTCGGGAGCTCTAGCAAACAAGAAGCCCCAAAAACACCAGATAGTTCTGAGCTCTTGACTCAAAAAAAGGATATTCCAGCGACAGAGGTGTCTGATGACCAGTCCAAAGGTCAACCATAAACAATAAAAAAGCAAGGAGAAGATAAGTCATTGTCTTCACCTGATAAATCAACTATAGATTGAGTTGGAAAACAGCTATCCACGGAGATCAAAAACCCCATTGAGGTTATCGTGCCATTACAGTTCACCAGAGGAAACCCTAATTCAGAGGTAATATTCATAGGGGATCTCACGCCTATCCATATTGAAGAGATACCTCATGTCAATTTCTTTTTCAGTAAGAAAAGGAAAGATGTGGTAAAGAAAGAAATGCACCAGAAAGAAGGTGCAATGGTAAAAAAGAACAAAGTATTATTAGATGGACAAAATTTGGAAGATGAAGACTTTTCTATAGAGGTAGCAGGATCTTTTGGATCTTTTGCAACAAGCAACTTATTCTGAGTCGATAATCTAAAAGAAAGGATGAAGTAGACAAATCAGATGATAAGTCCGTTGTGAGATCAAATAAGGACTACAGAGCAGAATGTTAAAGATGAGGTCAATAAAGGACTTGAAAATGCTAGAGTTGTTGATAGACAAGAAATCCAACTACTCAAGTATGGTCTTGTCTAACAAGATGAGTTGGTGAAACAATTACAAAAAAAGGTAAGTTCCACTGAAAAAATGGTTATGGATACAACAGGGTTCCAAGCTCAAGCATCAGAGGTTCTAATGAAACTAGAAATAGAACGACAAAGCCTTTTGGCTAAGGTAGAGATCATCCAAAATCATTTTCAGGAAGTAAATCAATCATTAGATAATATCAATTTCAAAGAAGGAGAGGCTACTGCAGCCCGGACAATCTTTCAAAAAGCGGTCATGTCATCGGCTAGAGAAGAAGTACCTGTAACTCCCAGATTGATTGTTGCAGAACAAATCAGAGGTGATATAATATTGAAGGCATGGGAGGCCAATATAGCCGAGAGTAAAAGAATGGCCAAAGAAATAAAAGAGGATTGTGAAGACGTTTTCGATTTGCTAAGTAAATAATCACTAGGAATTGGAAAAGATGATTGTTCTGAGATACTAGGAAAAATCAACATTGTAAAGAATCAAATTGACATCAAAGAAAGTTTAAATGAATCTCAAATTGAAATTTCATAGCTGAAGCAGGTTGACATCTCTCAAATAGATAGATGGTTGATAAGGCCAAATTTACAATTGTAGTCAATGACTTCTGAAGTTAAAAGGATATAAGACAGGTTGTCACAATTACAGAGAAAGATGTATCTTTTTTAGGCAAAATAGGTGACAAAACCTTCAATACTATTGGTACAATTCATAAGAAGATGCATCAAATGTCTCGAGCAAGGTGAAGGAAGTACTTCAAAGAATCAATGAAGTAACATATGTATACTGTTTCTACTAGTATGAGAAAGAAATAGAAAAGAACGAAGTCTAATGGTTCAAGTTTTCATTTTATAACCATTATTGGCTAGGAATAATGAGAATTCCAACCGCATAGGGTTTAGAACCTCTTGTATAAATATATTTTCAAAAGACTAAAAGATGGCTGATTTTTTGTCAATTGTAAGAGAGAAATCTCTCCTTTTCAAGTATTAATACAAGTACAGACCAGAGACTCCATATTTCGTCAGTCTTGAGTTATGTGTTCTTTTGTTCTTTCGTATTTCAACATCTTTATTCATATGTCTTTGATGAATGCCTAATCACAACTTAGTATAACATCTACTATGGTTATATGTTTCATTTAGTTATCTGATTGCTTACATATTTTCCTCTGTGTTTGCTATTATCAAATACAAGACCTTTGAGTTAGTTAGATTGCTACATTTTATGCTTCATTAAAGGTTTCTCATCTATTTTCTTCTTCTGTAGCAGAGTCAGATTCTTCTGTGATTGACGCCTTACTTTGTTTAACATCTTTATGTTTTTCTCTCATCACATTCATTATTTTCAAATTTAATTCAGATACAAAAGATGACCTCTGAGTTGTTATACCATTTATTCAATTTTAGGAGCTTTTCTCATTTAATTGAAAATATAAAAAGCAAATATTAAAAACAATAGATCTTTTGATCGTTTCTTTTCTCCATGACTATACCTATTGCACAACAGCTCAATATTGAGCTCGGTCTCACTAATCAAACCATCATTTCTTTAACCTTGTTTAATACCATCTTAGAGACCGCTTATACCTAAGTTAAGCTTGAACACTCATGGGAGGTGATTGAACATGACATAAGTGTCTGAGAATGTTGGGAAGCAAGGAGAAGACAGCTTAGGAATCAACCATAGCCTCGTTTTCCCATAGTTGATCTTATTTTCATATTAAAAACTCTTTTAATCCTGGATGCCTTGACATTATACTTTGAAGCCTTAAGTATAAACTCAAGAACAACAACACCAATGAAGAAAAATCAGCTAAGGCATGGGTGGCACACTTAGGCAAGTTGAATCGACTCACCTAAGGGGTGTGTGCACCCAATACGATGAGTCGGTTAGACGGATCAGTGGGTTTTGTAGGCAAAGGAACGAAGCATTTAGTGGGTCGGTTGGTAAATTTGCTCGAAATCCCCCACATGAGGAGTTGGTCTAACCTTGTGAAGGGGTGCGACTTGGTGAACCAATGGTTCAACTCACCCACGGGAAAAGAGATGTGAAAGATGGGCGCCTATAAAGGAAAGAGGGTGCACAACCAAGAAGGAAACTTGGAAGACAAGGAGAGCAAGAAGAGCTATGTGGTTCTAAGGAAGATGAAGAGGGAGAGCTCCCTCAAGGATCCAAATCACTCCACTTGGGAGGAATTTTGTTTCTTTGAGGAGGATTCAGTGGACAGAGTTGGGCAAACTTCTTTTGGGATGATTTTGGGGAAGCCTAGAAACCCATGTCTATTGGAGGCATGTAGTGAGACAAAACCAAAACCTGTGAAGTCTGTGGAAGCAAAGAGACAACAAGTATGATGTCCTTGGCCTCCACTTTCCCAAGCAATTGACTCTCTGCATGAACTCACCTCAACCACCATTTGTATCTTCATAAACCTGCAAGACTGTTATTGTGATACAAGGATGATTCCATCTGTTGACTTTAGAAATCCATCTAAGTCCCAAAATTCACATGCAATAGACCAAACTCATCTCCAATGTCTTTCCATCTCTATACCGTAGCTACTTCCTCTTCAAGGAACCATGCACCCACCGCTCGAATTTCAGGTCACACTCTCGCTAACTGACTATTGTAACTTTTTGAAGAGTCACCTCATCCGAAGGTTGCGATAAACCCACTCATCCAACAACCCATCTCACCTCAACTATTGTTCTCGATGATGCACACCATGAATATATCATAATGGAAACATGCCCAACCAACTACCTATTGCAGAGTTTCTCTAGGTCTCCCTAGGTCATCAACACATCCAAGTGCTTCAACTTACTGCAACCCAAAAATTCTCCCCATTCACAATCAGTTATGCAATCACCCTCTATGTTTTGCTTATGTGATCACTTTTGCGGTTAGATCTATGACAATTCATGCAACAAATCCCGCATTAATTTACCTTTCCTAAGTGCTTCGTTCACCCAATGAAATCTGTGCTTGGTCCCTCAAGGTTTGCACAACAGGTCTGACACTACATTCCACCCAAGTTTTCACCCAACACCTGAGGGTCATGCGACACCATGATGTTTCATTTGGGTAGCCTAACAAAACCAAAACCTACTCCATGAAGACTACATCTTACTCAAGATGCACCCATGCTCTATCCTGAGTCACTTTTTCAATTACTTGTGTTCTTTACTTAACCAATTATAGAGTTATTATACTTAGCCAAAATGACACCAAGAACATGCAACCATAATAAAGAGACACAAATATGAACGAGAGTCCAAACTTGCCTAAACTCAAGTTTTTATTACAAGTACAACAATGTGTCAATCCTACATCTCGTGCTACACAAAGAAATATAACAAGGAGCTGCCACTCAATTTACATCAACAATAACCTATGTGAAACACAAATAGCCTCTTCATTGAGTCAGCCCTGCACCCTTCCTTCGCTACCATAGTCATAAACTAGAGAGAGTCACCTCACCTTCATGCTTCATCTCTACAGCACTTGGGGCCATTTCCTTAGCTCATTCGTCCCCCTTCATTGGTTTAGAAATTCTCACTTCATGAATTCTTGGATGATTTCATTTTTTCTCCTCCTTGGCATATATAGGCACCTAGCTCTCCCAACCTGTGCGTCTCTTTTCCTTGGAGGGACCCATTGTTTGGAAACTTGTCCACATAATCTTGGTCAACATTTTTCTAAGGTGTGCGCGTCCCTTAGGTGAGTCTGTTGACTCACCCAAGTGTGCCCTCCTCTCTTCCAACTAACTCTTCATTGTGCTTGGGCACCCAAGTCATGGCCACAACCGATTTTCAACCTGTTGGTCTTCAACTAATGTCTAATGTATGATGAATGACACCTTGTTCAATCTCCCCTTGTCATGCCAAGTTCCCAAGGTGACCAAGCTCTCCAACTACAAGTATGCCTACATTCGTTTGTTGGACTGGGCACCTTTCCCGTCGAACTTTTCAACCAATGTCTCCCTCTGTTCCATCCAACCCATTTTTTCAGTGATACACCCATCTCTTCATGGAGCTCCTGTCACCTTCCCACAACTTTTGTTAAGCCCATGCTTAAATTGGGCCTAAGCCATCTTTGGGTGAAGTCGTTCCTTGACACGTCATGCACCCACGGAAGCCCAACTTCCCCATATATGAATACTTATATCTCCTCATTCGCAATGAGAATCTTTCCTACCTTATTTCATTTGTCTTGGTCTACGTTGGAAGTGCATGTGCTTGGGATGGATGCCCCAAGCCTTACACCCTCCCCCACTCCAAGTCATTATCATCATGAAAACACCTCCAAAATTTGTGATCTCCATCTGTGCCCAACCTCATGTCTCCATCTGCAACTAAGTTCGCTAGAAACCGCAAGTCTCGTGCCACTGGAAACCCCAAATTTCCATCAAGTGGAAATATCAAGTTTCCATGTGATGGAAACCCCAAATTTCCCTTTGTCAAATCACGTTTTCTATGGACAATCTCTACCGAAAGTTATTCTGACCTCTTCGCCTGCAAAATGAATTCCTTCCACCCAACTTCGCTAAATCGACCCATGCACCAAACTACCATCCTTGACCACACACCATGTTCACAATGATCTCCTCAAAGTTGTAACTATGTCCTCGATGCTACATGTTGTTGTTTCCTACTGCGATGACTACCAAATCTCCTAAGTGTTGAAATCTACATGACCTTCGCTACCTCCATACTCCAAACCAAGTCCATGCTTTCATACATAACTACCATAATAAAAGAGCCAAGAGCCAAATCTTTGTGGAAGTAGCCCAGGAGGGGGTGAACCATGGTAATATCTGTGTAATATAATGAATGCATGCATATATTTATTCTCTTTTCCATAGCAATTTGTTGTTCTTAATGAATGAATGAGTTACTGCATAATCTTGAATAATATTAGGTTGCATTTACAAGTTTTATTAATGTTTCAATGGTCGAGCTCTCATATCTCATACTCAATCCACGGTTGTAAACACCTAAGTCTTGCAGCCACCCATTAAAGCTATCTCAGGTGAGACTGCACAATGCATTCTGTGTGTTGTGTTTCCTTATGGTTTAACAAGAGGGCCGATAGTTTTAGAGTCTTTGTTGGAAACCCAAAATACATGAACCCTGGGTCAACAACTTAGATGGTGTAGGAGAAGTGATAACCAAAAAATGGTTATGTTGTCGTTGGTAGGAAAAAGAGAGGATTGAGTAAGAGAATATTTGTAAAAGATTTGTCGAAGGAATATTAAGAGAGGGTTAGGGTAGAGACCGATGAGCCATTAGAAGGGAATGTTGAGACCATGGAAGCCCACAAAGGAAAAGATCGAAAGCTGGTTGAGAACAAAAGAGCTATAGTTTGCACAGAAAGAGGAAGTTTAGTTGTCTGATCTCATTGTATACTTCTATTAACATACTGCTATATAACAAAGGTGTAATGACAATGAGATTAGACAACTAAACTTCCCTGCATGCATGGGGGAAGGGGGGAAGCATTGACAAAGGAAGGAGAAATGGAAGGAAGTAAGGATAAATGCAAGAAGGAGGAGGAACACTTGGACCCAATCATGATGGAAAATGACCAGATCAAGTGGATCTTGGCATCAATGGGAAGGACGCATAGTGGAGTACCCTACCAATATAAGGTGAACACCAAGAAGAGAGCCATAGCTACAAGGGGAGGCTTGGCGAGTGATGAGGAAGAGGTAGAGGATCTCTGGGCTATGGAGCAGATTGAGGAAATCCTATGCGCAACATATGAGAGGAAGAATAGAGTTCCAAGAGTGGGAGGAGAAAGCAGCCATCCTATCCATATTAATGTGAGTGTGGAACCCATAAACCCATGTGTGACTAATACACCAAAGAGAACACCACCATTTCGACAACCAAAGTTCGGAGGAAGTCCGACAACAACAAGTACATCTAGACAAGGAGCAATAAATAGAGGAGCCAGTTCAGGTAGCACTAGTTAGGTATCTACACTGCGAGGAGGTAATAGTTCAGCATTCAGGATGGTCGGACACGATCCCACCATCAAGTTACCAGAATTTTGGGTAGAAGCAACAGAATACCCTGAGAAACATTTGTTCATTTGTGCAAAGATCTGGGAAGAAAAACAAATTACCGATGAAGATACTAAACTTGTGCATCTAGCAATCATGCTCAGAGATCACGCACTATACTGGTACATGAGTCTAGACACAAACAATGTCCTTGGGATGACAAGGACACTGGAAAACATCACGAAGTTACTGATAAATGAGTTCCAAAAGCTGATCTCTGAGGATCAGTACATGAACAAGATGATCGAAATCAAACAGAAACCAGGAGAGTCTGTATGGGATATTGATCAAAGATTCAATTGACTAAAGGAAAAGCTAAAATATCTCATGACCGATATGCAACATCGACACTTGTTTGTCAACTCATTACTCCGACATTTGAAATACCCTTTACGACAACAAAAATTTCAGACGTAGGCAGAGGTTCTACAGGTAGCCCTGCAACTGGAAGAAAACCAGTACCAGCAAATAGACCCAGCTATCGAAGAACTCAAGGAGGATTTGAAGAATCTAACGTTTCAGCTGAACCAAAACAAGAATAAGGACAAACGAGAAGTTGTTTGGTGTACCACATGTAGGACAGAAGGACACCACAAGAACGAATGTCCAATGTTCGCACAGTATATAGAAATAGGAATGTCGAATCCATTACCAACGGGAGGATTATGGTGCGAAATCTGCAAGAAACTGAGTCATGACCCTTATCACTGTATGATGATGCAAAAATACCAAACAGTCCCAAAGAGCTCATATTATACCTTTTGCAAATCAGTGGGCCAGGATGACAAAGATTGTTGAACTATGGAGTTGATGCGAGAAAGGACATCATACGCATATAAAGTACAAGAAGAAATCATGATTGGGAAAGCAACACCAAAGTTTAATCAAGTTCCATCTCTATACAAAACTATGCAATAGTAGTATAATATTGTGCAACAACCATACAACAACTCGCATCCATAGTACAATACGACACAACCCCAGTACAATACCATGCAGTACAATCAGGCACCTCATTATAACGCATCATAAGGAGACCGAGCAGTATACAGAGAAGGAGGACGAGACACAGGAGGCTTCGAATGAGGTAGAGGACTAGTCGCATGTCACAATTGTCAGCAACTGGGACATTATGCAAGAGAATGTTCACTTCCACCAACAACTTGCATGTATTGTCGCGCATCGGACCACGATAAAAAGGAATGCCCGACACTAATAGTAAAAATTCAAGAAAAGAGGAACCAGAACAACCAGAATGTCTAGTGGATTTCATCAAAAGCTAGGGATGAAGGACGGAACATCAACATAGTTACCTGCGGAGGAGATAAAACAGCCACAACTGCAGTTCGACAAGAATCAATGCAGAATCAATGGGTAAAGAAGAACACGAAACCAAGGAAGCAGTTCGACGCGCAAAAGGAAAAGGATATATTTAGAGAGGCCATACATGAATTTCAGGAGGACATAGCATCGACTTCAATTGCGTGAAAAAAAAAAAGGAAGCACCAGAATACGATATGTCGCCATCATTGGATCATACCAACGGGATGCAACCTATGGGACAAGTAAGTACAATCAAAGGCTTTTTGCAATCATGTGTAAAGATATTAGGTGACCCATCATCTGTGAAAATATTGCAAAACATACTAGAAAAATGTAGTAGTGAGATGGAAGAAAAGCTAGAACCAAAAATAGTTAATCACTTACACACAAGAAGAAGAACAAGTAGGGATTTTAGACTGAATTCTAACATCAGAGATTTCAATATGGGAGAAATTATACTACATCTGGGATCCGAAGTTAATGTATTACCAAAGAAAACATGGAAATGCATGGGAGAACCTACATTAAGATATTCGTCGGTTCAATTGAAACTAGCAAACCAGAACAGAGTCTTACCAATAGGTAGACTGAAAGGAGTGACAATCGACCTAGATGGAGTGCGCACTAAAGAAGATTTTGAATTTCTTGAAATAGTGAACGACACAAAACCTTACCCAACATTGCTTGGTCTGGATTGGGCATTTGACAACCGGGCCATAATTAATTTGAAGACGAGGAAAATGACATTTGAGTCAGGAGAATACAGGGTCATCATGCCATTAGACCCATCAGAAGGCGAGAGGTTTGTAGAACCCACTTGCCTAGATTTAGAGGAAATCGGTCAGTTGTATCGAACAACTGCGCGTGATGAGGACTACGTAAACCCAACTATATATGGGGTACTCAGTTGGTGAAGAATTACTATGATAGATTCAGACACCAGCTTAGATAACTGACAACAAAGGCTACATGAAGTATCCACAAGACGATGTGCAAGAATAGACCGCACAATATGATGGGTAGGCACAAAAATCAAAGAACCACCGAGTTTCCATGGAATAAACGATTTGGAAACATTCTTGGCACAATATGAAGACGTGGTGTTAGAGAACCCGAGATTGTTAGCATTTGATTTAGCACTAAAGGCCACACCTACAAGATGATGGGATGCGCACAAGGAGAAAATTACATAATTTTACCAATGCAAGTGGTTACTGTGCATAAGGTTCAGCACAGAACAACAAAACAAAACAAAATAGAAATATGATGGACACGTGGTACTAGAGGAACACTTGGAGGTGTGTAAAATGTTGTGGAAAATGACACCCCTAGAAGAATGGCCTCATCATGTCATACACACTCTAGAGGGCATACCAGCGAATTGGTATACAGACCAAGAATTGTGCAAGGGAACTGCGACATGGACGACATTGCAACAAAAATTTTCAATCACTTTCTCATTCGAAGAAGATAACCCCAACATAGATGCAACTCTCAAACAAATAAGAGGAGTAATATTCATCAAAGAAATAGAAGTAGAATTTATCACAGAAGAATAACAACGGAACAAACAGATAGTCAAGGACATGTTTTCATGTTACCATGTACAGGAGGAAGTACCATATGAAGATGATCCGCGTGATATTCATATTGAAGAAGCAGAAGGCGAGAGAGATGTGGAAGGCCCACCCATAGAATCAAAATTCATTTCCACACCGATCAAAGTAAATAAAGTCAACATTGGGACAGTCGAGCATCCCAAAATGGTGAGCATTGGAGATTAATTGGATGGGAAAATAGTGGAAAGCATCACAGAGTTGTTGCGCGAATACAACGACTTGTTTCCTACAACTTTTACAGAGATGAAGGGTATCACTAGAGAATTAGGAGATATGAAGATACCACTCAGACCAGAAGCACGATCCATCAGACAACGACCATATAGACTGAACCCAATATACAAACAGAAAGTCAAAGCAGACATCATCGAACTGGTCGAAGAGTCAGAATGGATAAGTGCGATGGTAGTACAGTTTAAGAAACAAAGGGGGATCAGGATATGCATCAACTTGAGGAAATTGAATGATGCATGCCTACACAACCCATTCCCTACATCGTTCACGGACAAGGTGTTAGAGAATGTAGGAGGACATGAAGCTTACTCATTCATTGATGGACTCTCAGGTTACCATCAGATTAAGATAGCACGGGAGGATAGATACAAGACCATGTTCATGATAGAATGGGGATATTACCAATACAAAGTCATGTCGTTTGGACTGAAGAATGCACCAACAATATTTTCCAGAGTAGTCATTGTTGTGTTTAAGGAATTAATTCACCAATTTCTCGAAGTATACCTGGATGACTGGACAGTCTATAGTTTATTGAAAAATCATGTAGAAGTCTTACACCTGATGTTAGAAAGATGCAAATAGTGTCAAATATCACTGAACATAAAGAAATGCATATTTGGAACACCATTCGAGATACTATTGGGCCATATAGTATGCAAACAAGGTTTGATAGTAGATCCTACAAAAATCACAGTAATTGTTAACTTGCCAACACTAAAAATAGTCTGTCATCTAAGAGAGACATTAGGACACACAGGATACTATAGGAAATTTATCAAAGGATACGCACAGATCACTGCACCGATGGAAAAATTGTTAAGAAAGGATACGAAGTTTCAGTGGAACGACGAGTGTCAACATGGTCTGGATTCCTTGAAGGAAAATATGGTTACCACACCGATATTAGTATTTCCATACTGGGAGAATACATTCCGTGTTCATGTAGATGCATCAGCCATAGAACTTGGAGCTATCTTAGCACAGTCAGGAGCGGGAGACTTGGATCACTCGATAGCATTTGCGAGAATAAAATTATCAAACTCATAACATAACTATAATACAACTAAAAGAGAAGGCCTAGCTATGGTCTATGCACTTCATAAGTTCAAACATTACTTATTGGGGAACCATTTTAATATGTTCACAGATCACTCAGCCCTGAAATATCTAGTCAACAAGCTAGTTTTGGGGGGGAGAATCTTTCGATGGTTACTCCTATTTCAAGAATTTGACTTTTAAGTAATAATCAAACCAGGAAAATTGAATGCAGGACCTGGCCACCTATCAAGGGTCACAAATGGAGAAGAACCTACGAACTTAGAATACAACTTTCTAGATGCAGAGCTATTCTCAATAAAGATTGTTGATGAATACTTCGCAGACATCATTCAGTACTTGAGTACAGGTACTACGCCACACGAATATAACACTGCGCAGAAGAAAAACCTGGTAGTCCGCATTGCCAACTATCAACTGATTGTAGGACATTTATATAAAATGGGTACAGATGGCATTTTGCGATGATACATGTTAGAGCACGAAAGACCAAGAGTTTTAGCAGAAGCCCATGAGGGAATAGTAGGAGGGAATTATGTAGGTAAATCTACCGTGCAGAAGGTATTGTGTGCAATACTATGGTGGCCAACGATTCACAAAGACTCAAAGGAGTACTGTCAAACATGTGATGTTTGTCAATGGGTAGGCAAACCCAACAGAAGGGATGAGATGCCATTACAACCACAAGTAACATTATAGACATTTGACAAGTGGGAAATAGACTTTGTGGGACCAATCAAACCACCAACCAAAAGAATAGGAGCAAGGTATATTATCACCGCGACAGAATACTTAAGAAGATGGGTGGAAGTCGCACCAGTAAAAGACTGCAACGCAGAAACAACATCACACTTTCTATTTGAACAAGTCATTACGAGATTTGGGTGCCCAAGAGTTTTGATGAGAAACCAAGGCACGCACTTAATAAACAACAACATCATCGCTATGACTGAAGAATTTGAAGTCCATCACCATAAGAGCACACTGTATCATCCACAAGCAAATGTCACAGTGGAACCCTTCAACAAAATTCTGGAGAACACGCTCACAAAGATCTGTAACGTCGACAGGGACGACTGGGATCTCAAAGTACCTACATTATTATGGGCATACAGGACTACATGCAAAAAATTGATATGGCACACACCATTTAAACTAGTTTATGGCCAAGAAGTAGTGGTGCCATTGGAATTTTAATACCAAGTTTGCGCGTAGCAGCGATCACACAAATGAAAAAATGAGGCGCAGTACAGGAGAGACTGAATCAATTACTGACCATGGAGGAAGACTGAATCTTGGCAGGATTCCACCAACAAGTTCAGAAAGAAAGAGACAAATCTCGGCACGATAGACACATCAAGAAAAAAACGTTCAAGGAGGGAGACCTAGTTCTGATGTACGACAACAAATCACTACAACACCTAGGAAAGCTCAAAATGCATTGGTTAGGACCTTACGAAGTAAAATCTATCACCGATGGAGGAGTTGTACAGTTAAGAGACTTATCAGGCACATAACTCATAGGAATGATCAATGGGAGTTGAATGAAGTTGTATAAGGATAGTCGACCATCTACCACGCAGTTAAATAAAAATCAATCAAAATCGAAAAAGAACAAAAAGGAAAGAACCAAAGAAAGCTCAGTGCATCGGAAATAGGAAGGGCACACACACTCGGCAATGAGAAAGACAACGGTCACATCCAAAGGGAAACAAGCAGGAAAAGGAAAGTCAGAAAAAGCAAGATGACCTGACAACACTAGGGGGAATTAAAAAATGGCAAGGACCGATGGGACATCACATTAATCGTGCCAACTGGAGATGAAAAAGCAGGAGTAATGCCAAGTACAAAACCGTCGAACATGCATTGAACCGGTAATCAAGGTGCATTTAACCCATAACCAAGGAAGTGTACTCAAAAAGATTCATGGGAAATCCATACAACAGATGGACGTGGGAGCCAATAGTCTATTCACAAAGAGAGAACAGATAGAGAGCGACAGAGGAAAAAGAACACATAGAGAGTTCACAGAGACGACAGAGACCATTTGAGTCCAACAGCCATTTGACATTCACCACCATGGCACTGCCCAAGCAAGCAAAAGTGAGCCAGACTGCCAGAAGATCCATAGTTCAAAACAGGTCACGAGGACAAGTGGAGGAAGGTGAAAAACAACCATCGGAGATCATTAACATCGTGAAATCCCATCCCCAGAGACAATACCAGTACAACCTACGCTGATACTAGAAGAAATCCCATAGCCAGCAGTGAAGGGCATCAGTCATGAGATACCAGCGGAGGTACAGGAGCCACTGAACCAGAAAGAATAAACCCTGAAGGAGGTGAAACCGGAGAATAGAGAAGAATCTACAGAAGTTAACGGCACGATGTCGAAGTCAAAGACAACAGTTGAGCCAAACAAGTCTCAAACAACCATCTCAGACCACTCATTCGGGGAAAAGGGTGAAGATGTCTCGTCTTGGCTGGAAGGGTATATGGAGGAGCAACTAGAAGTTGCTAGAACTTCGAGCTAGCCTCCACAACGAAAGAAAGACAAGATACAGATACCAAGGTCACCCCGCAAGAAACCAACAACAGAAATTGTTCTACCACACATATCAGAGGGAGTACAGGTAGGACCAGAGCTACTGGGTTATGTCGGGAAGCTCAAATACTCTGACCATGATGTAGCAGACGAAGACAAGTTCCCAGAACTTGCAAAGAGGGTATTTATACAGACTATGAGCACGAATCCAGTCAGAGAACCGATTGATCATCCATACCAGTGGGCAACTAGGCAGGAGAAAATGAGAATTTTAGGTCTATTGGACCTACCCCATTTTGGCAGAGGATAGTACGCAACAACATGCATCAAACAATTGTTAGTAGTCACACATGGAGGGGATATATGGCTGGACAAGCCCATTCCCATAGTCGTGGAGCTTATTGTGAACCTAACAGGGTTACCAATTCAAGGTATGGATCCCGCATTGTTTCTAGATGACAAAACCAAGGAGAAAGCGCTAGAAGAAGAGATGAAGAATAAGTATGGAACTGATAGGGGACAAGAGGGATCATCATCAAATGAATCAACAACGCAGCCACACAATTGGGCGTGAAAATATTAGCTTGCAAGCTTCTAAGAAAATGTCGCGGAGAGGAAGTACCAGCTGGAGTTGTTACAGTTGCAGCCCAGTGCGCGGAAGGCACCTCAATGAGTTGGGCACCATACTTATTGAACTTGTTCCTAGAGGACTACAAGGATGCGCAGGACCTAGGCACAGAGTTTCATTATTCATTGCTCATCACATTAATAGCCTTAATGGGATGGAGGGAACCAAGGTACGTAGTTTTTTGTACTAGACCAAAGTTGAATCAGGGAGCAAGGTACTTGTTGCTCAGAGCCAAGCCAGACTCGAGGAGAAAGAAGGAGAACTGTTCCATTTTTGAGGGGTACCTACGTGACCTACAGGAAGCCATCTTCAAGATGTGGCGAATTACACTAGAAGTTGTCGCACGATATGCAGACATCGCCAATTTCTGGGCCACACGACACACAGTGTGGATACAGGTGAGGAAGGATCCAGATAAACAGTGGCTACAAATGTGCTATGGTATCACAGAGGATGACATTAACATGGTCATCAGTGAATGGCCCGATGAATGGAGAATTCCAGCCATCACCCAAAAAGTGTCGAAAAGAACAGAAGAAGAAGAGGCAAAGCATGGAGAAACATAGCCTTCGAAAATCCAAGTGCCCAAGAGACCAAGAATGGGCCAAGTCAAGACACCACAAACAGACGAAGGGCCAAAGAAGACAGGGACTCAAAAGGAGAAGAAGGAGAGTACACAACCAACCAAGGGACATCATAAACAGGCTGAGGGAGCACAGGAGACCGCCTCAAATCCTGATATACAGGAACTGGGGGGAAATAAGAGACCAGCCAAGCAACCAGGAGTCACGTGCAAGAAATCAAAGGAAAAACGAACACCGCCCGAGTACATGATCACAAAGGATGAAGGGGAGATGATAGCTTGCATAGTCCAGGATTGTCTATCTGAGGACTTCGACCAAGATTCACACCACAGGGACAAGATCCAACAGGAGTTGGCAGATATATGATAGCTCAACAAGCAGATCGGGGAAGGACAGACAATAAGCAGCAAGGGAATTGAACCATCAACACCGTCGATAAAAGGAGGAGTGTCAGAAGAAGAATGAAAAGCAGTCCAGATCATACTACAGCCGCATGTAACATTCCATATCAACCCTAGTATGCTATGCATGGACGAAATTGTGGAGCAGTCACCCTTTAAGGACTTAAGCCAAATTCAACTCGTGTTGACTAGAATACCATTAGGAGCACTACACAGGTTGCAAGTGAGTGTAAACCACAAGCTACAATCTCGCACACGCAGAGACTTAACCAAATTGAAGTAGGCAACAAAGAAACAAGACGTGCTAGAAATAGTCTATGAGAAGGCTAAATCCGAGACCGAGGAGGAAAGGGAGCGCATAAAAAGATTAGAGAAGAAAGTGGTAGGAATGTATGAGAAGATTCCATAGGCCGCGCAGAGTGAGGAAATCACAACAGCAGAAAATATTGATCGCATTGCGTAGGCAATTGATCAATATCAAAAGGGGATCGAGAATCTTCAAGAGAAGCTCATACCAACCACTCCATCAGAAGTCAAGGAGCAAAGGAAACATGAAGCAACAATGCAGCTGCAGGAGATAGAACAATAGGTCAACACAACATCGGACTTGTTTGATAAAGCAACACAGCTTTGGACTAGCTTAGAGGAGGATCAATAGATCCAAAAGTGGGATAAGGAAGAATAAAGGATCAACGCAGCGATCCAAGAGCTCAAATAGAGGCAGAAGACAATTCCAGTTACATAACGCGTTAAGGGAACGCAGGAAATGAAGAAATTGCAGGCAGAGCTAACTACCGCGCAAACATAGAAACATGAGCAACAGACTCAAATGGAACCATTACAAGAGCGGGTAGAAGAATTCCTAGCACAAGCAGAGGAAACCAAGACACAGATAGCACAAACCCAAGCAGAATGTAGGGAATTGGTTAGTGACGAAGTTGCAGCTAAGGTAGTGGACACAATCAAGGAGAAGACTGCATAGGCACAGACACAGGCAATAGAGCTCAAGGAAAAGTTCCATATGATCAACAAGGAGATAGAGGAAGCTCAGAAGGATTAGGTGGCTCAGGACGAGCCACATGTCATTGTTGGGGGCCTATTGGCATTAGGCCGAAGTGGAAATAAGGATGATCATGGGGAAAGGAAGCATGCAGAGAGAGAAGCAACAGCTAGAAGGAAACACAACACACGTGCATGCAAGAAAGCGTGCACAAGGAAAGCAACAACTGGAAGGAAGAACAACATGCACACACGAGAGGAAGACCTAACGTGAGTAGGGTTAGGGTTTTGGTAATGTATTGTAATGTTTGAAGAGGCAAAGATGTATAAATATTGATATTGAGGTATTATGAAGGGGTTGTTGTTGTGTTTTCTATTTAACGAGTTACGGATTTTGTAGTAGTTCCGAGTAAGTTAGTATTCGGGTTTACATTTTGTTGTATGAACTATTTTGTAAGCTGTTGAGCTAGAGGAGATATGAGAAGGTATATCTTGAGGATTAGATCACAGGTTCAGGAGCCTGGTGCGATCTAGTTCGCCTCATATAGATCTTACCCATCTGAGGAGATTTGTAAGCGCATGGTGTTGTAGAAGCAGAACTACCATAATAAAACTGCCAAGAGACAAATATTTGTGGACGTAGCCCAGGAGGGGGTGAACCATGGCAATATCTGTGTAATATGATGAATGCATGCATATATTTATTCTCTTTTCAATAGCAATTTGTTGTGCTTAATGAATGAATGAGTTACTGCATAATCGTGAATAATATTAGGTTGCATTTACCAGTTCTATTAATGGTTAAATGGTCGAGCTCTCATATATCATACTCAATCCATGGTTGTAAACACCTGAGTCTTGCAGCCTCCCATTAAAACTATCTCGGGTGAGATTGCACAATGCATTCTGTGTGTTGCAGTGCCTTCTGGTTTACCAAGAGGGACGATAGTTTTAGAGGCTTTGTTGGAAACCCAAAAGACATGAACCCTAGGTCAACAACTCAGATGGTATAGGAGAAGTGATAACCAATAGGTGTTTCACACCCTAAAGAGGTGCATGATCATAAGGTTCGGCAAGGCACACTGTGGGGACATGACAGATAGTATCAGAATGGATTTGTTGTAGATTTTGGAGAAGGGTTTGGTGGGAATGTTTGTATACTTGTTGAACGGTTCGGCGCAGCAAACTTGTTCATCGTAGACTTTGCATCATGCTTATGGTAAAGGTTCGATTGATGGTGCGGTGGAGAGGTTGATATGGGCGCACACCTTATGCAGACCAAGACTAGATTTTGAGTTAATACAAAGAACTTGGAGAGGATGGGTGATACTAGAACTCATTGCAAAGTTCATCATAGAACTTGTCGCAGACTTGATCATAGAGACAATTTGGGTACAGACTCGGTTGGTTTTGATGTGTGATGGAAGTCAATGCCAGACCTATTGTGCACACCTTGAGAGACAAGACACATAATTTGTTGGGTGAATGGAGAACTTGGGAAAGGTAGATGAACATAGGATTTTTTGCATGACTTGTTGCAAATCTAACTGCAAAAGTGATCACAAAAGAGAAACGCAAAGGGTGATCGGAGAAGAGATTTTGAAGGGGGAGTAGTTATGGGTTGCAACAAGGTGAAGCACTTGGATGTGTTGGATGACTCGGGGTGTCCTAGAGAAAATCCGTAGTAGGAAGTTGGTTGGGCACATTTCCCTCATGATGTCTTTGTGTCGTGCATTTCCAAGAATAATAGTTGAGTTGAGATGGGTTGTTGGATGAGTGGTTTGATCGCAACCTTCAGATGAAGTGACTCTTCAAAAAGTTACAAAAGTCAGTTAGAAGTTGTATGACTTGACAGTAGGGTGGTGGGTGCATGGTTCCTTGAAGTGGAAGTAGTCAAGGTGTGAAGATGGAAATACATTGGAGACACGTTCGTTTAGTTTCATGCAAAGATTGGGACTTAGACAGATTTCTAAAGTGGACGGATGGACTCAACCTTGTATTGTAGTGAAGGTATTGCAGGTTTTTGGAGCTACAGATGGTGGTTGAGGTGAGTTCATGCAGAGATTCAGTTTCTTGGGCAAGTGGAGGTCTAGGAAAATAGACTTCAAACATGGTTGCAGTGAAGGATTTCATTAGAAAGGTATGGTTGGTTTTGAGTTCTTTCATTTCCTAAGTGTTGCAACGCGTTCTTTGAAGGGAATTCAAATGAATTGGTGCATATTCAAAGAATTCTTGTACCAGTTTGGGATGCCTTGGTTGGAATAATGTGCAGAGATCTTGGGGCAACCTACTTGGATGAGTCTTGTGGTTGTCTTAGGAAAATTTGGATACAATCGTGGAGGTGGATTGAGGAAGATGCCTAACCCTTTGATAAGGTGTGTTGGACAGGTCATTGAGATGAATTGGGCAGTGAATTTTGTTCATGCTAATTTGAGAGGATGGATGAGGTGCCCTAATGTTTGGTTCCTTAGCTAGATTCATTGGTTCATGCGATGAATTGATAGTCGCAGTGACAATCCCAAAGTTTGGACACTTGCAACAGGTGCAAGGTATCTTATTCCAGAAGACAGATGGATATAGTAAGGAATTCGACCAAGAATTGTTGGTAGTTAAATTGAATGGGTAGAACGCAAATCAAGTGACTTGGGTGGTGTTCATTCTCCTTTGGTATGGAACATTGGATGAGGCAGAGTGCACCTTGGTGACTTGTGACGATTGTGCGATGACTCAGAGATCTGTTGGGGTTGTTGGTTGAGGTTGACATAAGTATTCGTTTGAATTTGCTTAAGGCATGGAACTTCTTTGAGGTGAATCATTCTACTTGGAGAACTTTGGACAGTTCATTGGGATGTTTAAGGAATATGATTTCAATGGCCACACTCATTGCAGATTTTCAATTGTGGAGAGGTGGCTTGATGAAAGAAGTCGAGTTGAGGAATTGCCTTCGTTTGGAGGATTGTGCGTACAGGAAGAATGCAACATGAATAGATTACTTGGGCATAGGAATTTCTCTTTCATTGGAAAACATGGTTGAGGGTGAAGCCTAACCATTCCAAGCCATATGGAGGTAGATATAACAACATGGATGAGTGATGAAGTGGTGGGGAAAGGGCAGTCTAGATGTGAAGTTTTTGTGGGTAGATTAGATAATTGTGCCATGAGGTGGGGAGTGGAACCGATTTTCCATAGATGAATTTTTTGGGGGATGACTTCATAGTGAGGTAGTGGGAGAGGCGACCTTGCCTTGATTTGAGGATTGTGTGGATGGAATGAATTGTGAAAGGAAGTTAGAGTACAAACGCACCAGTAGGTTTGATCAAGTTCGACACTTTGACATTGTGGGGGATCTCCTTGATGAATATCGGACAATGGAAATAGTAGTGAGGAAAGGATGGACACTTTCTTTAGTCTTTGGAGTTGAATGGAGTGACAGAAATGCAGACATAAAAGACTAATTTTGGGCATGGAGATGCACATTTCAAGAACTAGACGTGATGATTGGACTAGATACCTAACTATTGTAGGACTTTAGGCATTCAATATGCATAGACATGAAAAAGTTGGTTGAAGTAGATTGCAATAGAGAGTGACAAGGAGTTCAAAACTTAGAAATTTTTGAAGTTTTGGTTGAGGTTGCAGTAGCAGTTGAGACAATAGCAACAATAGTAAAAAAAAGAGTGATCGTCATAGTGGGATAGTGGAAACTTAGACATTTCCAATAGAGTTGGGGAGGAGACATATTTCCATCGTTGAAAATAGTTTGGCCTCACACAACTTTGGGAAGAGGGCAGTGTGGATGGTTACACAGGTTTTGGATGATTATTGTGCGAGTTGGAAACTTAGGTTTTTCACTTCATAGGGAAACTTGAGGTTTCCACTTTGAAAGAATTATGGAGGTTTTAGTCGGCACAAAACTTGGGGTTTCCAACAGACTTAGTTGCAACAGAGGAATGAGTTGGGCAGAGACTTGGAGATCACAGATTTTGTGGATGTTGTCGAGGATGGAAACCACTTGAGGTGGGGGAGGATGTAAGGCCTATATCGCCAAGATCAGGTGCGCACACTTCCACCACATTTCGAAACGGAGGAAATCGGTCAGGCAGAACAGCTAATGAAAATGAGCATATATAAGTCTTCATATAGGGGAGAGTTGGGGTTCCTTGGGCATGCAACATGCCAAGGGGAGACTCCACCCAAGAAGCCTTGTGACAGAAGTAAAATGACATACGATTTAAGATCATTGTTGGCCTCCCATTTTTCCATTATTTAATACCTATATTTCCCACTACCATCTTACTTTATATCTGAACCTGGCCCTCTTATTATAGATTTCCATGATATTAAACTCAAAATCCTTTCAACAATCATTTGGAGGTAATTATTGCCCATTTCATTATATTTTCTAAGTTCTTAATGGATGAAAATGAGTTTTCAAACTAACCTTGCTAATGATTAATTATGTATCAGTTCATGTACCCCTAGTTCATTTCCGGTACCTAAATTTGTTGGTTGGCATGTGTGTGTGCTCAAATGGAAAATGAGCACATGGGTTTTGAAGATCTAGATGCCCACATGGTGTGTGTCCCCTAATTTTCACTCATGATCCCTCAAGCGAGCGCAAGGTGGAAATAAATTGATGGTCAATGTCTTCCAGTGCAGAGGACGTTAATCGAGATCTGAACAACAATGTTATTCATATGCATTTCATGTCATATGAATAACATGTAAGATCGAAATATGATTTTGTTTGTTTCTACATTTTCTAAGATTGTTTGGATGGTTGTATTGAATCGAAGACAATTCGATCTGATTGTTATTGTAACTATTTTGATACTCTGGTATTCGAGATCAAAGGGATCATTCCCATCTCTATGTTCAGGGATCCTTCTATATATTTATACTCTGTAATATAATGCAAACAAGGAATGTGATTATTGAATCAAAGTTGTGGGATACTCCATACCATTTTTGTTCATTATTGTCTCAAAACGATGTGTATGACTTGATGTGTGCACTATAGATTGAGATTCCATTTTCTAATACGAATCCCAAGTTTTGATCAATGGTGTCTATTTGATTCTACTGTTGTAAGTAAACAAGCTCGCTACCAATTGGCAAGGGCCCACCAACCTATGGACGCATAGCTAGTTTTGTATTTTGATAGCTTAGTTGCCATTTTAGTTTGATTCTACATTAACTTGATTATGCTCTGTAGTGTTAGATGTTAGAGTTTCTATTTGATTTGGATTACTTTGTTAACGATAACTCTATAACTTGTTTTGTATTTAGAAAGATTAACATTTCCTTTAATTCTCATTTATGTTTTATTCCCATTTTCAATCAGTTTGATGCTTCATTATTGTGTGTCTTTTAAGTTGATGCAATTCCAAGGATTATGGTTTGTTACAATTGTTGGAACTATGTAAGAGATGAACTCATCACTTTTATAAGTATCGAAACACTCAAAGTGAAAGAGAGTAATTTGATCCTTAGTAAAGGGCAGGTCTTAATGAACCAATAATTGTTTTATTACTTTGTTTTTAGTGACTGGATATGTTGAGATGAATGAAAAGAATCCAGTTGATTCGTAGTTACACCAAGATAAGTAATATGGATGCAAAAATGCAGTATCACCAATAAGGACTTGTCATACTTGACATAGAAATTTGCATCTTTAGTTTATGTGTTTGCATATTTCATCATTTACCTTTCTAAGCTAATAATTCTAGGATTAGGTCAGTGACATTTTGCAAGAGTTTGACTCTTTTTTTCACCGATTTGGATGATAGCTTGAATTGTATTTTACTCCTACATTTCCATATTTCTTAAAGTTAAGTTGCAGTCATTAGACTTCAGTCAGTTTGGAAAGTTAATCATCTCTTAGAGTGCATGAACACTTAGATCTCAAGTGAAAGATTGCACTGCATGTCGTTAATGAAACCTAAAACTAATGAACTAATCATTGTTCATAAGTTTGATTTCCAGTTTTGAGTATTTTGGTTCCCTCACACATTGAAGTCTTAAGTATTCATCGATTAAACAAGATCCGATAAGAAAACATACCTGTGCATAGACCATACATCTTGATATAGTATGAAACACCCTCGTTCGTCTTGATAAAAATATGTGAATGGAAGATTAAGGTGTTTGAGATTTACTTTTGATTTCCTTGGATTGCTTTATGATTTAAATACCCACACTAAGAACTATATCCACGCAAATTCCCATCACCACCCCAACCAGAAACTAGGTGTCCTAAAAACTTTATCCATTAGAGCCATAAGAATCTCTGATGAAGCACACCTAGATAAAGAAACAAATCACCTTACCAAGACTTTTAAGAACATAGGTTATAAACACAAAGACATTAATAATGCAACAAACAAAGCCCTAGAAAAAACGCACGATAATCTCAATGCCCTTAAAGACCAGAACCCTAATAGAGGTGCCTGCCTTCCTTACATCCAAGGAGTGACCAACAGGATTGCGAGAGTCCTCATCATAAAGAGATTAAGACCTCCTTCAAACCACTTGAAACCATCAAACATAGTATGAGATCCATCAAAGACAAACTTGACCCTCACAATGGAAAAGGAATCTACAAAATAGAGTTCTCATGCGGTAAATGTTACATCGGTAAAATTGGTCGCTCCTTCTAGGTTAGGATAAATGAGCATGGAGCTGACATTAAGAATGAACACATCCACACCTCTTCCCTAGCTGAACACTCCCTTAAAACAAGACACCATGTTCACCTAGAAGACACCAAAATCCTCGCCAAAGAAAATCACCTCTTCAAACAACGTATTAGAGAAGCTATTGAAATCTAAAAACATCCTAGTAACCTAAACATAGATAGTGGGTTAGAACTAAGAGAAAACTGGCTCCCTTTGATCCATAGAAACAACAATAATCATTGATAATTATTTATACAATACTATAAATTAGTTTATTCATTAATAACCCCTCCTAATCACACCTAATAAAAACACTTGTTAAATAAACAATCTTATTAAATAATATAAAATAGCCTATGAACAAAAGCTCATACTTATAACATTAAATATTAATATTAAAAATCTAAGATAACTTAATAAGACTCTTAAATAACTTAATTCCTATTATGAACATAATTGATTATATTTAAAATTTATAACCTTGAATTAATAAACATTTAAAATATACCTCATCCTGAATAACATAAGGGAAAACCCTAAAAACTTAATAATTTACTTAATACCTAAAATTAAACCCTAGAACATAGTTAATTAAAATGAAGACAAAAACATTAATTTAATAATAATTTAGTATAAACCTTAAACCTAAAATAACCAAAATAAGAAACCCTAATAAAAACTTAAACAAACAATTAATTTTATTAAATATTTAGTATATACCCGAACCTTAAATTAATTAGAATATACCTCAACCTTAATATCATATTGGCAAACCCTAAAAAAAAATAAAAAATCCTAATAATTAAACCCTAGAACATAAATAAAGATTAAAACCTTAAATTAATAATAATTTAGTATAAACCTTAAATAACCAAAATAAGAAACCCTCAAAATCTTAAACAAAGAATTAATTTTATTAAATAATTCTACTAAATACTTAGCCGACACCTAAGTTTTTCCCCACACTTCCGGTATTTATACCAGCTCTTCCCATCTTTTTAACCCAGGCTCAATGTCCTGAAGATGGATCCTGATTTGGATCCGAAACGTCGACAGTCTATTGAAAAAATTGTGGCTATTCCGATCAACACCGAAAATCCCAACCACAGAAATCTCATTAATAACACTTTTTCTTTTTGGATTGATATTTTGAGTAGATAGGCTTCACCCTTTATCCTTCACATACTATGTTTATAGCTCATAATATTACATCACAAATTGAGGGTTTATTAACAACAAATAAATAACCCAACATTTTTGGCATCGTTGTTGGGGATATGTTAAAAGATAAATGGTAGAATGGTAGATTTTTTTAGTTAGTTGTTTCCATTTGATTTCTCACTAGATTGTATATTTGGCGGAGGAAAATATGGTAAGATGTAAAGGCTCCCTCTCTTCATAGTTTCTAAAAGGGTTCTAGCCCACTGCATTCACTTTAGTGAGTCTTTCCAAACCCTTTTTTATTCATGTAGTTAACTAATGGTTAGGCCTATAGATAGCAATAGTAGGTTCCTTAAGTCGATAAGTAATATTATAGGTGAGTTTTTTGGTAATACTAGTACCCCCCTACTAATCCGGCTGAAAGGTATAGGTAGTTATTTTCAAGAAGGGGAAGGTTTTTCATCAAAAATAACCCCAGAGCTTATCATACCAAAATAAAAAACCACTACTAAGAAGGTGCAAGAAGAGCAAGGAGAAACCTTGATTAAAGGTGTCGAAGGCAACCAGATTGGTGAGTTAATCCCAAATATTGACCCAACACTAGAGTAGGTTGTTAACTCGGAACACATTTCCAAACTCTTTGGATCGTCACAGAACATGGTCATATCACATATTGAATCTATAGTTATAGAAGGGATATAAGAAACACGCATTGGGGATAATTTTATTGTTCATCAAAACCCAATTGTTGAGCCACCCTTCTCACCGAATTGGGACACAAAACCAAAGATAATTAATTTTAGATTGTTTGGCAACATGGTAGATGAAGAAGAAAGGAATGTAGAAGAAAAAGGAGAGGCATCCTTTGGGTTCCCCATCCTTTACTTGGCACCAAATGTGAATATGAATAACATTCCTTTGTCATCATTTCCAAATTTCTGAGCTACGATCACTAAAGATCCGGATGCCTTTTGTTTGAATTTGAAATTATGTGTCGGAGTTATAATTATGTGGATGATGCTAAAAAATTAAAGTTATTTCTTGGAACTTTAAAATAGTCTATGTTAAGATGGTTTATGGGACTTGCAAAGTACTCTATTAGATCTTGGGAAGATATGAAAACTACTTTTCTTAAGAAATACCAAGATTATTGTAGAACTATAGACTTATGGAATGATATATTTAAGTTGCAACATCAGGAAGAGGAAAGTCTCAAAGACTACGTTTAAAGGTTCCTATACAACCTTCAGAAGACCAATTAGAGTATCTTAAATGATGATACCATCAAAACTTTTTTTCTGAATGGGATACAAGAGAATATATAGAATTTCTTAATTTTATGGGTTCTGGTGATGACTCACTTACCATTTGCAAAAAATTGTGATTTATGAAAGAGATATTCATAAAGCAGAGCCAAATCTGGTAAGGGAATGAGGGGTACTTTTACAAGGGCTACTAAATATGTTGCGGGAGGAGTAACACGGATTGAAATAGGAAAATTATTAAGGAACTTTAAAACATACATCCTTGGTAATATTAGCTCGCAACTAGATACACTAAAAATAAAAAAGAAACAAGAAGAAGAAAACACAACCTCAACTATTTTTTGTGCTCAATGTAGGAAGAGGCATCATTTAAGAGAGTTTCCATTGAATAATGTAAACCATTTTTTTATTTGTGCAGATGATCATGACATAGATAATTTCCCCTCATTGTCGGGACTTCAAGCTATCTATCAAGGAAGCAATGGGATATTTGAGACATCTTTTCAAGCTGCACAAAAGAGGCCTTGACAACCACAATCATAAGGTATGGAACAAGTACCCTCATCAAAATTTTATGCATATTATAACTCCTACCCTAAAAAATGGAATGATCATATGCCCTAGCAGCCATGGCCCTAGCAGCCTTCCCAAAACCAGCCTTGGAAACAAAGCTGGTGAGGGAATGCTTATGGGAATGTGACCCCAAAATAGTTTCCAATGCATTATCCGACTTAGCCACAATATTCCTCACCTATTACACCACCATACCCTCCAATGCAAGCACAAATGATTCTACCTCAACCAACAATTCCTCATCTACCACAACAGTTACAGTTACCTGCAAATGAAAATCCTTCTAGACCAACACAATTACCTGCTCAGTCGGTTCCCAACCCAAATAACAAAAAAACTCATCTTGTCTTCAATTCTGAGTTGCAAACCTTTCCAACTTCAAATTGTGGAAATTTCAAAGAATATAGGAGACATAAAGAAGTATCTCAGGTAAAAATTTCAAAATTAAATTTGCAAAATCAGATACATGGCATGCTGGACAAATTCATTCTTGGGAAGTGGCCCAAGACGACAAGCTTTGGGAAAGTTACCATTTGGAAATTTAAATTTTGGTCAGACCAGGTAAAGGCAGAAGTAGTGAGAAGCTCTGGTGAAGGCAGAAGTAGTGAGTAGACTTGGTGAAGGAAGAAGTAGCAAGCAGACTCGGTGAAGGTTGGTGTAGCTCACACAAAGAGATTGGTGTCTCTTGCTACGTTGGTGCTTAATGGTGGGGATTGATGTCTCCAATAGATCAGTGTCTACGAAGATTTGTAAGAGTAGGTTGGTGCTGCTCTAACAAAGATATTGGTGTGTCTTTCTAAGTTGGTGCTTAACGGTGGGAATTGGTGTCTATAGTAAATTGGTGTCTGCATAGATTTGTTAGAGTAGATTGGTGCCTACCAGGATCTGTACCAGTGGGGATCGGTCTCTCCAACAAGTTGGTGCCTACAAATATTTGTAATAGTTGGTTTCTACAAAAAATTATAAAGATACGTTTTGTGGTTTTCTCCCAAAAGAGTTTCCATGTAAATCTTGTGTTTCATGTTCTACAGTTAATAGATCTCATATGTGATTGTTTTCATATAGTTGATGAATGTTTGGAAAAGTAAAAAATTGTCTTATACTGATTCACCCCCCTCTTAGTGTAAGTGTGTCCTCAACACTTTGAAGCTTCCATATGCAGAAAATTCAGTAGCAATTGGAATAATGATACCCTCATGATCATTAAGCTTGGCTCATACTTGCATTCCTTTTTTAACTTGAATTTATCCTTTTCCGTTTTTGATATTTTTTGAAACATTTTGTGCCAATGCTTTATTTGTGGATGTTTCCAATGCATTAGGTGCAGCTTGATTGAAGGATGGCCATTTTTCATGCAGCCTGGCTATGTCTTCACTCTAAAAATGATAGATCTGTTGTTGTTTTTCTGAACCATCATCCAACCATGAGAAAAATACAGTGACTCATGATATAAACCAGCTGCAATTCAATACTTCAGAAAAATTCATCTTCACCCTTTTCATAGATCCAAAATGGTATTACCTTCCCTGCTATATTTATAGAAATTGCCCCATATAAACTGAATATCCTTGAACCATCCAGAGAATTTATGTACTTTTCACCTCCTTCTAATGCATTGAAATAAACAAGATGACTCTGTTATCTAAAATTCACAATCTTCACTTGAAGCTCTCCCAAATTTATGATGTTGTTTTTAGGCAAATGGTCCTCAAGTGGCTCATGCTATCAGCCAAGACATATATCTCCACCGAGACAAAAAATTCAATAGCTTTTCCATCCACCTCGATCACACTACTGCGAACTTCTAGCACTTCGGAAAAATCCCTGCACTTTTTGCAGAGATGGGAAGAACCATAGTCTGACCATCTTTTGGCAAACTTTCAAGGCTCTCCTGTTGCGTGGAAGAATTAGCGTTAGAGGCTCAAGCATTTCCATTTTCACATTGTGCAAAACAAGATATATTGAATCTAGGTAGACTAATTTTCACTTTATGTGACAAACTACTAAGAACTGGAACTAGTGATTCTAGGCAAGATAACAAAGAAATTTTTCCATATGTGGCCTCCCAAAATGCAATAGTGCAATTGGCTATTGGAGAATGAATATGATCAAATGATGCCACTAGTAAAGGCTCCTGGAGGCTATGAAACTTTGAATCAAATATTATTGGTGGTCCACTCTTATGCAAGCAATTGAGCAATTGCTTCCAAACCTTCTCAAGTTAAAAAACTGGACTGCTTTTCTTGGAAATTTTGTCAATAATTGAGTAAGCACAAAGCCATTTGTATAAAGGATTGGAGAGTTTTTGCTTAAGTACATGAGCAACGAGTCCACCAACTAACCTCAAACGGTAATCAGACTTTCACAAAAACAATAATTGTCTAGAATCACAATCTTTTGGAGATTCCATTGAAGTGTCCATCATGTTCCTCATCAATTACTAACATAACTCTATTTACGAAATCCCCCAGCAAATAGTTCATCCGGGAGCACTCTGTATCCACAACTTGGACAGTTCTGTGAGTAACAAATCTACATCCACAACTTGTGAGTAAAAAATATGTACCCACAACTTGGACAGTACTGTGAGTAACAAAACGATGTTTAATATTATGAAAATTGCTTTCAATTTTCAGGCAAGGTATCTTTTTGTTTCATCCCAAAAGGGATTCGCTCTCATTCTTTATTCCATCTGTATCAACCAACTTAAACAACAACATTTAACTTTTTAAACAGAGCTATGAATCCTCAAGTAACCTGCAATGACAAGGTGAGTATCTACAACCGACTCTGCTCCTCCATTTTTGTGAAGAAGTTCATGGGCTTGAGCACTTGCCTCAGCAGGAACGCAAAAGTGAAGCTAAAATCAAAAGAAAAGAAGGTCTGCACCGAGATCTCTGACAATGGCCCAGCCTTGGTGACCCAATGAAGCCAAGCTCCACATGATAGCTAGGAAAGATCCAAGAATGCAATGCCTTTGCTAAGGTCATATATAACCTTCCTCAGCTAATTCAGTCCTTGCCTTAGTTCATTCACCATAGCAGACATGTCCCTCTCTATAGTTTGCCCTAAATTTATTCTGGATCCCCACGAATAGTATCCTTGCTACTAGAGCCCACACTTTGCGCATTGTTTTCTGAATTAAGGTTGGCGTTTTGTTTTGAAGAATTTGAGAGAAGCCATACAGAGCTCCAAGAGATCGAAGGCACAATGTTCTGCAAAATTGATCTGAACCCACATTGTAATGGGTATTTGGGTACGCCAAAATGACATTGGCGGGTGATGTAAGTACCAACATTTTCGTGTCTGTAATCAAGTAGGGTTTGTTGGGGATTTACAAATTGGTTAGAAGCGTGATCGCGTCCTAGCAAAATGTTTTGGAGAGGAGAAGCGTGTGAAATAGATGATGAAGAAGATATCCAAGCATCATGGATGGTCCTCCCAACACTTGCCAAAATATCCTTTGCTCTTTGATTTCAAAGTAATTACATTAGGAATTCGAGATTAAATTCTTTGCCTTGGGTATTCTTCTAATTTTTCAGGAACTAATTTTGCAACTGAGCTTATAAAACTGTTAGCGTCAGAAGTCACTCCTGGATTGCTTGCAGTAGCAGAGCCCGACGCCCATCAGTTTTTATGTCACGGTTTAATAAATGGGGTGATCAAATGGGTAAAGATTCAAGAAGATAAAACTTTGACTCAGGAGACCGGGCCTGGTATGTATGCAGCAAGGGAGGTCTTGATCCAACTTCTGTCAGTAAATGGATTAAAGGGTGACAGAGGGAAGACTTGTGAGAAGGGCAACCAAGACTGCCTCGGGCGACAAGCCTTCGGAAGCTTTAGGATGAAAAACTCAGGAGCCAAGATCCTCTTGGTCCGAAGCTTCAAGGAGCTGAAGAGTGACTCAACTGGATCCTCCAATTCTAAGTCGTTCAGCGCTACGAAAATAACAGGAACCGATTAGAAACAATGTAACTGTTACAGTGATCCAACCTACATCATCCTATAACAGCTACAACTCGACTGGATCCTCCAATTCTGAGTTGTTCTAACAAAGTATACAAGAGATGGAAAATAGGCTGACATCCATAAAGTAAGAAGTCTCAAATGCCTTATACATTAACCAGAGCGACTAGCGCTTCATCAAAACTTTACAATTGGGAGCCTTGCTCAACCATCGATAGATTAAAAAATACAAAGACTGAATCTATATACTCAGGAAAATTGCCTAACAGAGGTTTCCTTGGTCATCCAAGGCTCGGTGTCCCTTCAGCCAAANGTCGCCACCGTAACTGCGCATGGCTCCTGTAGGGGGAGTAGTTGAGCCAGTAAATGTTGATTCAGCGTGTGCAGACATCCTCTAACTAGTCGAGGACTCGGCATGGCTTCTTTGAAGAACTGGGTACACAGGACCCTCTCAAGCAGACTGCTTTCCAGACCTTCCATATCTTACACGTAATGAATGAGGAGAGGTTTCACCCACCCCTTCTTGCCTTTATTTACTCCAAGCAAAGGTCGGGAGCGGGATTGTATCAGATGGTACCTGGAGATCGAGACGATCCTTTCGGCGACTAGATTCGGTGCCTTTGGCCCCTTTCAGCATAGTTCCTTTCTTCCCAAGTGACCACAGGTTGTGACCCCGTGTTTATTCCCAGAGTGCTTTCGGCGTTCGCGAACAAAATGAGTTAATCCTTTCTTCTTGAAATCGCGACGAGCGAAACGCCAAGACGGCTTAATCTGGCACCACGCGCCCCTCTAGATCTGACGGTTCTGAATTCTCCCGACAATGTTGTGGGCCCCAGGTCCTGGACGCTCTCGTCATTTCGTGCATCGGGGAAGGATGGAGCTTCTTCTTGCGTTTCAAAGTTGCGATGGGCGAAAAGGCGAAGAACCTAATCACGCGCGCCAGGTGTCTCTTGTGGATTGAACGGCTAAGGCTGCTTCATGATACTGCGGGCCCGGCTCTGGGCGCCTTTGGCGCTTTCGGGGTTCGGGGTTTCGATATGTAGAACACCATAAAACTCTCACCCCTCGAACTCGCGACTGCCGAAAAGCCGACGCAACTGGATCTCGCGCCACGTGTCGTTTGGATGGGCGGATGCTATTCTTTCTTGCATACAATATGGGCATGATCTATTGTGTTAACTTCAGCGCAACTTCTCTATTCGTGATTCCCGCCAACCGTTGATCTGCTCACATGGATAGATTCGGATCGTTGACACTATAATTTTGCCCGCTCGCTTGATTTTAAGTCTGAAAGGACTTCTTCTGTGTGTTATGCTCGGCGCTCATCGCGCCACTTGCAGACCTAATCGCTCTTGTGCTTCGGGCGAGAAATGTTACTAACATTAGGCTCCATGGGGGATAGAGTCGTCCCTGTGATGCTCTAAGGACTTATTTTGCAGTTCCAGTGCCTTGTTGTTGGGCTATGGAGTCACTTACTAAGTCGAAACAATAAAAGTAAAAACAAATAACAGAAAGGACAATATTTACAAAACATAGGAGCCACTGAAAGCTCAGATGAAACATTTTTTAAGAAAATGCCCATTTACTGGGCTGCTGAAAACTTCTTCACCCCCAAAATCCTGGAACCTGTAAGTGTTATTTGAGAAAACTTCAGAAATTTTGAAGGGGCCGATCCACAGGGCTTCAAATTTTCCGTGCTTGCCCTTGTCTTGTTTAGGAGCGTCCCATTTCAACACCAGGTCTCCTATCCGAAATTCTTCCTTCTTGGCCCCCTTATCGAAAACCTTCTTGATCCTTTGTTGATGATCCTGAATTCTGTCTATTACATGTTCTCTGGCGTGTTGGACTTCTACCAGTTGATGAATCCTTTTGACCATGTCATTAGGCTCTTCTTGATCATCCTGGAAAAATTTCGCTACGGGAATGGCCAGTTGAGAAGGGAAGACAACTTCTGCTCTGTATACTAACTGGAAATGGGAGATGCCTATAGATCTCTTTGTAGTCACCCGATCAGCGCATAGAGTGAATTTCAGCTTTGAATTCCAAGCCTTTTTGTTGTCCTCCAATAATCTTTTGATGATCCTTATGAGACTTTTGTTGGAGGATTCTGCTAAACCATTTCCCTAGGGATAATATGGGGTGGAGTGAATGAGTTTGATCCCTAATTGTTCGCAGAACCTGACTAATGGCCCAGCCTTGAAAGAGGTTGTGTTATCAGTAACAATCCTTCTTGGGCAGCCAAACCTTATGACGAGGTCCTCCAGGAATCCAATGATTACCTTGTGGGAAGCACTCCTGGTGGGGATAGCTTCAATCCATTTGGTAAAGAATTCTGTGGCAGTCAGGATCCACCTGTGTTGCCCACTGGAAGCAGGGTGGATTTCTCCAATAAAATCTAGGCCCCATTGTTGGAAGGGTCTCGAAACAACCACAGGCTGTAAAGGCAGAGACTTGAGCTGTTGCTTTCCTGAAAATCTCTGGCATGTAATGCAGGCTCTAACTCTTCTATGGACATCAGTGAAAAAGGTGGGCCAGTAGTATCCATCCCTGAGGATTTTGTGGGTTGTGGCCTTCCAGAAGTGGTGCCCTCCACATAGGCCACTGTGAAATTCAAACGTGATCATGTCGGCCTCTTGTGGATCCATGCATTTTAACAGTACCCCCAGGGGGTCTTTCCAATATAAGATTTGATCAATAAAGCAATATCTGATTGCCTTGAGCTTCAGAGCTCTTGCTTTGTTTCTCGGCAGGCCATCTGGAGGCCGCCACTCCTGTAGGAAGTATATGACATCCTTATACCAAGGACACTGGGCCAATGGGGGCTCCCTTTGAGGATCTCTTTCAGATAGTCGACCCTGCTGGATTCCTGAGCATTTGTTGATGAAACTTATCCCCAAATCTTGGCAATTGGCTTCAGCCGATCAATTTGATAGGCTTTATTTCCAGGTCAAACTCCAGAATCCTGGCTATCCACTTACTCCTTCTCCCGTCTATGTCAGGTTGGATAAGAATGTCTTTAACAGCAGCCGAGGGGACGTAAGCGATGATTTTTTACTGTAGGACATAGATTCTAAATGCCTTGAGAGCCTTTACCAGGGCATAGGCCTGCTTCTCCATAGGGTTATACCCAACTTCGACATCCCTCAATGCTCGACTGAAATAGGCGATAGGCTGCTCAAGTCCGACCTTATTTGTCTGTAATAAAATAGCAGCCACCGTGTCAGGTGAGGCAAAGGAGAAAATAAGGAAATCCTTTGAGTAGTCGGGGCTAATAAGCACAGGGGCTTCTGTCAGGGCCTTCTTTATTTTCTCAAAGGAATGTCACGATTAAGAAGTCCACCTCACTTCATTTCCTTTCCTTAACATGGTTGTTATAAGTTTTACCTCTTCAGTAAAGTTAGGCACAAACCTCCTCAGAAAATTAATCTTACCAAGGAAGGATTGGACCTCCTTCTTGGACCTTGGGATTGATAAGGCTTGTATTGCCTCCACTCTACTAGGGTCGATCCTGACTCCTTCCGCTGATACTATGTGGCCTAGTAACTTTCCCTCCTGCATGGCGAACAAAGATTTCTTGGGGTTTAATGAAATGCCAAAACTCTTGCATTTCAGGAAAACCTTCCTGAGATGACAACGGTGTTCTTTATCATATTTTGAAAACACTGTGATGTCATCCAGATAGACAACCACAAATTTATCCTTTTCCCCAATGAAATCTATGTCCATGGCACGCTGAAACGTTGCCCCTGCATTCATCAATCCAAAAGGCATCTTGGCATACATGAATGTGCCCCATGGAGTGGTAAATGTCATATTTTCCCTGTCTTCAGGCAGAACAGAGACTTGATTGTAGCCAGAGAAACCATCAATCATGGACATCCTGGAAGCTCCTGTTACCCTCTACAGTATATGTTCCATCTTTGGTAAGGGGTAGTTGTCCTTTCGTGAGCTCCTGTTCAGGTTCCTGAAGTCTACACAGAGTCGGATCTCTCCATTATTTTTCCTTACTGGCACCAAGTTGGCCACCCACTTTGAATATCTCAGTCGTACAATGATCTGAGCTTGAAGCAGCTTCTTCACTTCTCTCTCCATGATAGGCAACATCATAGGATTGATCTGTCTCAGCTTCTGCCTAAATGGCTTTGCCTCCTCCTTTAATGGGATTTTATGCTTGATGACATAAATGTCATATGTTTTGAGGTCTTCGTAGGTCCAGGAAAACACATCAGCAAATTCCCTCAAAAGCCCAATGTATTCGGACCTCTGCTCCTCTGTTAGACTTCTTGACAATTTGACAATCTTGGGCTCACTCTCGGTCCCAATGTTGCACTGAATAGTACCAGTGTTATCCTCCGAGGTCTCTCCTTTTAATGACACATCATTTCTATCAAAAAATCTTTCCAAAGGAACCAGTCCTCTTGGAATATGATTGTTGGGTAGCTGTACAATGTTGCGCTCTGCGATCTTATTAAGAAAATTACCCCCATCAAGCTTTTCTTCAGAGACAGAGTCTTGGTCGATATGCATCTCTGAAAATTCTTCGAAAGTCTCCAAGAACTTCTTGATCTCGAGATCATCCTCGAATACCTTCCAATGTTTGACGTTGTCAGGTATGGAGAGCCTGTATTTTACTTTCACATCGTATCTGAATTTGGGTGGCAAGGGTACTTTGAAATTGCCTGCTGATGCAGCCAAGGAATCTGCCACTGTGTTCTTCTCTCTTGGGATGAAAGAAATGTTGGATGCCAAGAAGAAACTGTCAACTAGGTCCCACACCTCATTTATGTAGCTTCTGAGTCAAGGATGCTTAGCCTGATAAGCGTTTCTGATCTGTTGGACCACCAACTCTGCATCATCGAACACTGCTACCTCATGAATTCCCATTTCCCTCGCAGCTCTTAATCCCAGAACAAGAGCTTCATACTCTGCCACATTGTTGGTAGCTTCGAATTCTAGTTTGTACGACAGAGATATGGTTTCCTGAGCAGGTGATACAAAAAATACCCCAGCACCAACACCTTTCCTGGAAGAGGCTCCATCAAAGAACATTTTCCAGACGGGGGTGATGGAGGGAGGAAATTTAGGGGAAATGGTGGGCTGCTTTCTGAGTTTAAGAGGAGGTTCGGGAGCATTGGTGAGTTGAAGCACACTGGAACCTAAATTAGTGTCTAAGGCAAAAATGGGATGGTTGGTAGGGTTGGCCTCATCACTGATTATATAGGCCAGCTGGGCTTCCCTGTATAGTCTTCTATGTTCTCCTCCAAACACTGGGATAGTAGCATATGTGAGGTCCATATGCAAGGTTCCCCCCAGTCTTTTTATCCAAGATCTTGATAACAACATACCGAACTTGGGGGGGACATCGGCTACTACAATATCCATGACCACACTTTTCATGGGCAGCTAAAACAAGGTAACGACCAGGTCTTTGATAACTCCTAGACACTGAATCTTTCTGGAGTCAAAGGAATAAAGGTCGTGATAGGCTCGGGTGACTTATAGCCCTAACTCTTCCATGACAGTCTTCGGCATGAGGTTGTGAGAAGCCCCTGAATCCATCAAGCAGTTGTGCAGTACCTTGTCATGTATGTTCAAGGAAGTGTAAAAGGGAGGGGATGAGTCATTCCTATATTCCTATATTCCTATATTCATCTTGCAAATTAATAGAGTCTGTGGGAAGGCACGAGATCTCAGACTGTAAAAGCTCAGAGAAGCGTTTCTTGAATCCTTCATGTTTAATCAATTCTGTCAGGGGCACAGGGACTCTGATTTTTTGAATTTCATGCTCGAAATTAAAAGAAGATGAGAGCTTTGGGATTTCTCTCATTTCGAGAACATGACTCTGGACTATGGGAGAGAGGGGTTGGTGCTTCTTACCTTTGTGACTGTCCGCTACTTCATTAGCAGGTTTCTCTGTTCTAGTGGACTGCTCAGGATCATCGGGCGCTACTGGCCTTTTCTTGGAACGCAGATCATACCTGCCTTGGCCGCCACTAGTCTTGTTTCCCTTGCTCAGTTCATTTAGCTGACTGTCCATGAGAGACTCCTCGTATGTTGATTGAGTGAGATGAGGAAAAGGAGGAGTGTCTCCGAAGCAGTGGATTTCAGGATCAAGCTCATATGTTTCCCCTTCTTCCCCCTCGGCCAAAAAATTGTTTTTGAAAGGGGCCTGAATTTTCTAGTCTTCTCTGTCTCTTCTCCTCTCTCTTTGCACATTTGGGGGAGTAAAATTGTTCGGCCTCTTGAAACCTCCTTTGTTTTCTGCATTCTGAGGGCTCTTGTATTCTTTCCTCCCCTTGAATTTCATTCTCTCCATCTCTGCAGACAGAGACTTCACCATCTTGTTCAGTTCATCCACTTGAGGGTGGGGCACCGATGGTCCAGAAGTTGAGGTTTCTGACCTTCCATTTCTTTTGTCTGCGTTGGCCTTGTTCCTCAGTCTGTTAGTTGCTAACACATTGGTTTCCACCTCTATGGCCGCATATTGCATTTGAGCTAAAGAGGTGGCTCTTCTTTCTCTCAACAAAAGACAAAAATCGGGGCCAAATGCACTATCATAAGAAATTTTGGCCAAGGCTTCTGAGGGTTTTATTTCAGCAGGAATCTTATTATACATCTTATTGAATCTTTTGGAGAAGTCGAAGACGGACTCTCCTTCCATCTTCTTAAAAGACCCGAATTATGTCATGCAATACATGAAATACTTCCTGTCTCTCCATTGCCTCAAGAAAGCACTATCCAGGGCTTCGATCCCAGCAATAGATCCGGGGGCCAATCCTCTAAACCACTTTCTCACCTCACCTTCCAAGCTCTGGACGAAGACTCTCATCCAGACATCTTCATTTTCAATGTTCAGGTTGTCTGCATAACTGTAGAAAGCAACCAGATGCTCTTCAGCAGTTACATCCCCTTCTCCAGTGAACTTGGGCATGTATTTCAGGTAATCTCCAGCAGGGAGAGGATTCATAGGATGGGGTAGGATTAAGGGGGCGTATCTGGCAACGACTATGGCGTCCATTCTATTTAGAGGGGGATTAGCACCAACCATAGGAATATTAGGTGGAGGAGAACTTGGAGGAGAAGGAGTTCGCGAGGGGGCTACCGGGAATGAGTCTCGGAGTGGAGTGGGAAACAAGAGGGGATTTAAGGAGAAGGCTAACAAGCTCAAGTCAGCAGGTTCTCCTCTTTGTGCAGGAGTGGGGAAATCTTATGTGGTCCAGGGTCTACGCCAAGGTACAACTTCAGAGGAGAGGGGAGTGACAAGGATTTCTCCCTCCAATCCCAGATCAGGAGGGGAAAACTCAGCAGGAACACTCCCAAAATTCAGGAAACGGGAAACCTCCGAAGGAGGTCTATTAAGAAACTAAGGAGGAGAAAACAAAGTTCTTACAAAAGGAGATGGCAGATTACCTGTTTCGGTGGTGGAAGCTTCTTCTTCAAAGTTCTTTCCTTTTCTGAGAACCACCTCTGGATCAGTTTCAGGTGTAGCTAGAGGCAGTTGTGGGTGAGACCGTGTGTGTCTACCTCTAAAATCCACAATTAACACGACAGGTTCGCCACAATGGAGTCGCCAGGTGCACAGTAGCAATCTTCAAAGGCTCTGATACCCGATGCACCTTCAGAATCAGAGGCTCAATGTCGTTCAATCCCGGGGAAAATTTTCAACTTCGTCCCCGGCAACGGCGCCAGAAATGTTAGCGTCAGAAGTCACTCCTGGATTGCTTGCAGGAGCAGAGCCTGACGCCCATCAGTTTTTATGTCACGGTTTAATAAATGGGGTGATCAAATGGGTAAAGACTCAAGAAGATAAAACTTTGACTCAGGAGACCGGGCCTGGTATGTATACAGCAAGGGAGGTCTTGATCCAACTTCTATCAGTAAATGGATTAAAGGGTGACAGAGGGAATATTTGTGAGAAGGGCGACCAAGACTGCCTCGGGCGACAAGCCTTCGGAAGCTTGAGGATGAAAATTTCAGGAGCCAAGATCCTCTTGGTCTGGAGCTTCAAGGAGCTGAAGAGTGACTCAACTGGATCCTCCAATTCTAATTCGTTCAGCGCTACGAAAATAACAGGAACCGATTAGAAACAATGTAATTGTTATAGTGATCCAACCTACATCATCCTATAACAGCTACAACTCGACTGGATCCTCCAATTCCGAGTTGTTCTAACACAATATACAAGAGATGGAAAAGAGGCTGACATCCATAAAGTAAAAAGTCTCAAATGCCTTATACATTAACCAGAGCGACTAGCGCTTCATCAAAACTTTACAATCGGGAGCTTTGCTCAACCATCGATAGATTACAAAATACAAAAACTGAGTCTATATACTAAGGAAAATCACCTAACAGAGGTGTCCTTGGTCATCCAAGGCTTGGTGTCCCTTCAGCCAAATTCGGACAGGCTTTCTCTGTCTGTCGCCACCTTAACTGCGCATGGCTCCTGCAAGGGGAGTAGCTGAACTAGTAAATGCTGATTTAGCGTGTGCAGACATCCTCTGGCTAGTCGAGGACTCGGCATGGATTCTTTGAAGAACTGGGTACACAGGACCCTCTCAAGCAGACCGCTTGCCAGACCTTCCATACCTTACACTTAATGCATGAGGAGAGGTTTCACCCACCCCTTCTCGCCTTTATTTACTCCAAGCGAAGGCCGGGAGCGGGATTGTATCAGATGGTACCTGGAGATAGAGACGATCCTTTCGGCGATTGGATTCGACGCCTTTGGCCCCTTTTAGCATAGTTCATTTCTTCCCAAGTGACCACGGGTTGTGAACCCGTGTTTATTCCCAGAGTGCTTTCGGCATTCGCGAACGAAAGGAGTTAATCCTTTCTTCTTGAAATCGCGACGAGCGAAACGCCAAGACAGATTAATCTAGCGCCACGCACCCCTCTGGATTTGACGGTTCTGAATTCTCCTGACAATGCTCTGGGCCCCAGGTCCTGGACGCTCTCGTCATTTCGTGCATCGGGGAAGGATGGAGCTGCTTCTTGCGTTTCGAAGTTGCGATGGGCGAAAAGGCGGGGAACCTAATCGCATGCGCCAAGTGTTTCTTGTGGATTGAACAACTGAGGCTGCTTCGTGATACTGCGGGCCCGGCTTTGGGCGCCTTTGGCGCTTTCGGGGTTCGAGGTTTCGAGATGTAGAACACCATGAAACTCTCACCCCTCGAACTCGCGACTGCCGAAAAGCCGACGCGACTGGATCTCGCGCCACGTGTCGTTTGGATGGGCGGTTGCTATTCTTTCCTGCATACAATATGGACGCGATCTATTGCGTTAACTTCAGCGCAACTTCTCTATTCGCGATTTCCCGCCAACCGTTGATCTGCTCACATGGATGGATTCGGACCGTTGACACTATAATTTTGCCCGCTCGCTTGATTTTAAGTCCGAAAGGACTTCTTCTGTGTGCTATGCTCGGCGCTCATCGCGCCACTTGCAGACCTGATCGCTCTTGTGCTTCGGGCGAGAAATATTACTAACAAAAACAATTCACTTGTTATTTTCCCATGTTAATACCTGGATCCGAGCTACTTGATTCGTGGAATGTCTTGTCTTTATGAGAGCTAGGAGTTGAGGTGAGCTGGTCAAGAGATTGCTGTTTTTTGGATGCACGCC
>ML834905.1:2439-29271 GCA_009831015.1 Picea engelmannii
ATATAAAATTCCTCCACGAACTAGCGTGCTCTTGTTTTTTGTGCTTTAGTCCACTTTGACTTGGCTTTAATCAATAAAATATTTCCTCCACTAATGTTCCTTAGGAAGGAGTGCCTCATGTCCACTTAACAACCTCCTTCACAGTAAAATATTCATCATGCATGTGCCCTTGAAGAGAAAGGAGTGCACATCCTTGTGAAATGTGCAGTGTCCACTTTGACCAAGTCAACCTTGAAGTTTTCTTCTTACGTTGCTATTTTTCCTTTGTGTTTCTTGTCGTATCATCGCTTGACAGTTTCTGTTCACTCCGGGTTTGAGTTTTCAACTTTTTTCCCTTGCCTGGGCTTATTTTAAAACATATACGCCCCTTTTTCCTTGACAGTCGCGTATACACGCTTGCTGTCTCACTGCAAGAAACATATATACACTTTGTTCTCCTGAACAGTCGCGTATACCACTTTCCCTTGCTTGGTTGCTTGGTTTAGTGACTGCTGGGTGGGATTTGAAGATTGCTGAGCCTTCTTAGGTCTCTATAGTGCATGTTGAGATTATCTGGGATGACAGGAAACCTATTTGGAGTTAAATTTTTGGGCGGAGTCTTTTTCTTTGTTTTCCATGTTTGATTTGTCCTTGTTTTCTGGGCTGTTTGCTTGGCTACTGGGTATTCTGCTCGAGTTATTACTTTTATACACAGTAGAATTTATATATCAGGTTGCTCATCAGTCCATGCGTTTTCTTGTAGTATATTGAAAATACAAAAAAATAGCATTTTGCATTGGTTGAGATTTTTGTCTTTGAATCTTTATCATTAGCTTAGTGCATTTAGCAAAAGATTGCATTTTACTTTCGAATTGCAGAGTTGAAATTTAAGACTGCACTGTTTTTATTAGCATATCATTCATTGAAAAGTTAAAGATAGACTTTGCATTATATCCATATTTATTTTCTTGAAGAGTCATAACATCATGAGTTTCACTTCCATACCCTTTTGAGTAATCACGACTAATAAAATTTACGCTTTAAACTAAAATTGATTAGTCACGATTTTATTTTTAGGGTGCACAAACTAGCCTAGGATTTAGTGCCTTGGAATAGGATTTTGTGAGTAAATTTCTCCAAGGCAATTAGATCAACATATGTGTCTGAGACAGGGAGTTGAGAAGTCTATTTTATAATTGGTAATATTAGGAGGCTCCGCTCACACCGGAGTTAAGCACGAGGTCACGCGAAGTTAGTTGAAGGGATAACCCCTGGATACTGACCTAGCGTCAGAGATATTTCTGTGGATTTATTCGTATTTGGGGATCTTGCTAGTGCCCATACCTCTATGAGAGGCGGTACTTTCAAGGTTTCGGGCTTTGCTACCCTGCCCATATGGTAATCCAGACTTACGACTGTTCGCCTGTGCATCAGTTATTCAGTGGTTGATTAGTTGCTTGACTTAGGTATCTCATAGGTTACTTGCAGGGGTTATTCTGCTGGTATCCTGAGTCAGATAGGGGTCGGACAACACACAACTTTTATGGAGGATTACCTCTCCGGGGGGATCTGACCGACTGGTTGTTAAGCCTACGAGGGCCCTTATAACTGATTCTGTTACCTCCAAACTTTAGCAGGGAGTCTCAGGTCCCTCCTGGATGAGGCATACCTTCTTTAGCGAGGGAGGCTACTCAACCACTTTAGCCCGTTTGCATGCATATTGGCAGTTTGACTTTTTGATATGCTCTTTGACTACTAGTTGGCCTTAGGATATATTTTTATTTGTTGGAATCATAAGTCGTCGTGGAGTCGGACCAACTTCCTTGCAGGTCCCGTAGGTTGTTACAGTTACCATCGGTTTTTGAGTTCTTGCCTTCTAAAAGGCGTAGAGTTATCAGGAGTGGTACACACACATTCACCTTTCAGACTTGTGGTCCCACAAGGATGAGTATTGAGTCTAGTCTTCAGAACACTTGGAGTTCTTCGACTCCCATACCCACTATAGTTAATAACACCCTTTCGACACCTGCAGCCACTACAGTTGCAGAGCCGAAGGCTTATACCGATACTATGGCTCGGCCTGTAGTTAATGCTTCATCTCTTGCCTCAAACCCTTTTGGGGGTTTCGATCACTCGTCGAGTTTCAATGTTCAGACCATCCCCATGGCTTCTAGTCCATTTTTTTATGGTATGCCTAACTTCACTTCACAGTTTCTACTGCCATCCTAGCTGTTGGCCCTAACGTTAGCTTTGGACTTGGGGGCACTACACCTCTTTACACTCTTTTCCCGTTTGGTGGTTCTCATATTCCCCAAGCGAATCCTAATGTAGGAAGTGTCCTTACTCTTAACCTCAGGTCTAATCCTTCAACGACTGAATGGAACAACCTAGCCGGCGGACAAACTCCGCCCTATATCCCTATCTCCTTGGTGCCGATTCCGACCAATACTTTTGGCATGACAAATCCACTTCAATCCTCCGAGTTCCCACCTGGAGGAGGTCAGTCTTACATTTTGGGCACTCCCCAACCTGGATCCAATCCACTCGAGGAAAATTTTAACAACCCTCAGCTTGGATCTAATTCAACAGGGGACAATTTTCATAATCCTTATCGGAACATTCTTGCTGGAATGATGCCCAATCCATCTTTTACGAATCAACTCGGAGGAGGGCCTTATAATTTCAGACAAGGTTTTGGTCCTTACCAGAACCCTGGATAGAATGCAGTTCCTAACGCACAATCTTTCGCGGGAGGATGGGGCTAGATGTCGCAACCCCATCTCCCCTTTCTAGCCACACTTAATCTGCCAGATTTGTCTAAATTAATGAATGACCCGGTGAGTCATGATCCCACATGGCCCCCTGTCCCCACCAAATTTCCGTCAGACATTCCAAAGTTCGAGGGTAAAAAAGGGGAGGACCTTGGTGGTCACGTCACTACTTTTCACCTTTGGTGCTCATCGAATTATCTGAATCATGATTTTATTAGATTACGATTGTTTCAGTGCACTCTCATTGGAGTTGCGTCACAATGGTACATTGAGATACCTAGGGGGACATATGAGTCATTTCATCAGTTGGTGTTAGCCTTTCTCAACCACTTTCAACTGCCCATTCGTTACGATGTTGGCCTTGAACTTTTGTCGACTTTACAGCAGGGTACCGACACTCACATTTTGGATCATACCTAGGAATGGCGTAGATATAAGCAATTGATTAAGACTCCTATACCCTCGAAGTTTCTTCTAGAATGGTTCTTAAAGTCTTTGCACGCTCCTATCTCAAAGGATGTTGATACTTCCGGGATCTTCAACGAGGAATAAGTTCTCTTTAGAGCCCAACAACTCGATTTGATATATGCTTAGTCCAAGATGTTATACCACCTTCTTTCATATGTATCGTGGCCAAATCGCGATCCTAGACATAATCCCGGCCCTGATGTCGATGGCATTGTAGGGTACGTTAATGTAAAATCCAGACTCGACAACAAAGTCTGTCGGAGGACCAACTTCGTTTAGATCAACCAAACTCATCCAGTGGACGAATGTACATTCCATGCAATCATCGAAGAACCCAAATGGTGACCAACAACCAGATGGGAACAAAAGGAAAGGTCGAAATAATTGTAAGGGTGGGAAGAATAATAATAAACCTAAGGACAAAGATAATAATTGAAAACATAATGATAATGCTGGAGAGGGCAAGAAAGAGAAACGTAAGGTGAAATTTCCTTGTAAACTTTGTACCGATGACCACCTTACACACTTATGCCCTAAACTTGCAGAGACTGCGAGGCTTTTAAATCTACCGCCCGCTGTGCCGACGAATCCATTCCCACACAACCAACACTTAGCCTCGAGTTTTTCGAACGTCGAAAATGCACCTGGTGGAAGTCAAAACCCACCACCGTAAGATGGCGATCGTGTTTGTATTAACATGGTCTACGTGAAAATCGATATAGCCACTCGCTCTCGAAATTATAGCTCTTCAAACGCTAGTACCAACCAAGAAGCTCCTCAGAGATAAAATTACAGATTGAGAAACTAGAGCCAGTACGTCGTATTTCAAAAGGAGTACTCAAACGCTTTACCCACAACCCTAATGCTAGAGCTGCCCAAAACTACTCCATCGTGGAGGATCTAAGCCAAAACCCTTGCGCGATGTCGGTTTTGGATGTACTTCAGACGTGTCCATCATAGATGAATGCTTTACTCTCTGCCTTAGGAGCTCTAAAACCTAGTGGCTCGAAAGTTATCAAGTTTGACGTCATGGATGTGAAGCCTCGCTTACCCTACCAAGTGGCTTTCCAAATCCACGTGGAGTATTCCAAGTATACTATCAAACGAGCGGTCGTTGATGAAGGTGTTGCGACCTGCGTGATGCCCCTGGTTTGTTGGAAAGCTATTGGTTCTCCAACCCTTTCCAAGTCGTCGAACATGTTGATTGCATTTGACGGTCATTCTTTCCGCCCTCGTGGTATTCTTCTTGCCTTTTCGATCCAGTTAGGTGGGAAGACGGTAGAGGTGTAAGTAGAGGTAGTTGATGCACTTCTCAATTATAACTTGTTATTAGGTCGCAATTGGACCTTATGCTATGGTCGTTGTCGTATCGTCCGTCTTCTGCACACTTTGTTTTCCTCATCAAGGGGAGATCGTGACGGTCGATCAATTATCCTTTGCGTACTTTAGTCCTAATGCATCTGTTGGACCGTCAATCCCAATGATCGACAATTCTCAGCTGGCAACTGAGAATATCGGTGTCAGAATGTATTCTTCCCTCATGGGTACTTTCGACTTCTCGACATCGATTCACCACGTTTACGCCATGTCTAGTAGGCCTACTTTAGTAGGGAGGTCCATTACTTTACGCACTTCATATCTTAGTGATCCATGGACCATACCTTCTCCGACTTCGTCAAGTGAAGGTAAGTCGCATGCTGGCATGGCTATGCCACTATCAATAGCAGAGATTGCATATCAAGCCATTCTTGACAGACCCCTGCTATTAAGGCAGAGGTGGAGAAGTTACTTAATGATGGCTTCATCTACCCAGTTCCCTTGATTGAATGAGTATCCAACCCTGTTCCCGTGAATAAAAAGAAGGGAACCATCCGGGTGTGTATGGACTTTCGGGACCTGAACAAAGCTTGTCCTAAAGGTAACTTCCCCACGCCGTTCATTGATCAAATTCTCGATGAGTGTGGGGGAAGAGAAATATTTTCTTTTATGGACGATTTTTCAGGATATAACCAAATCCAGATCAAACCTGAGGACCAACGTAAGACGACATTTTTGTCATTGAGGTACTTTTACATACCGGAAAATGATTTTTGGCCTGAAAAACGCTGGAGCAACCTTCGAACGCGCCATGACTTTTACTTTTCACGATCTCAAGCACATAGTCGAAGCTTACCTCGATGATCTTGCTGTTCACTCTCTTAAGAGAGTGGATCATGTTACACACCTTTGGCTGGTTTTTGAAAGATGTCGTTACGATAAGATCCAGTTAAACCCTCACAAATGCATCTTTTGTGTTAGGTATGGCCGTTTCTTAAGATTCTTTGTTTTCGAGATTGGGATCATGGTAGATCCTCTTAAGGTTGAGGCAATACTTTAGTTGCCTCTCCCGCGCACGGTTAGACAACTTCAAGGTTTACAGGGGAAAACTAACTTTCTGCGTCTGTTTATAGTGAATTATGCCAATATCACTAAGGATTGCATGCGTCTATTGAAAAAATACACCCCTTTTATCTGGGATGAGCGAGCCCAAGAGTGTTTCGACGCTTTAAAGAAAGCCTTGGTATCGGCCCCTCTGCTGAAATCTCCCGATTACGGTAGAGATTACTTGCTGTGTATTGCCGCGTCTGAAGAGACGATTGGTATGGTTCTAGTTCAGGAGGATGATGAGCTCCATGAGCACGTCATCTTACTATCTCAGTCGAAATTTAGTCGGTCCTGAGCTTAATTACTCCCACGTTGAAAAACTAGTAATGGTTTCCGTTCATGTAGTCCACCGTTTATGACACTATATATTGCTTTGCAAAACTACTGTGGTTGTCGATGTCAATCTGTTTCAATACGTCCCCACTAGATGTATCATAGGAGGGAAATATAATAAATGGATTGTCATGTTATAAGAGTTTGATCTTGACTTTGCTTTGGCTAAGTTCAAGAAATCGCTAGCTTTTGCAGAGTTAATTGTTAATGTTTATGCCATTATTATAGTTCTTTGCAATTCAATAGATAATAGCAACATAAGAACAAAATCACTGAGAAATACACATCCATAAGAGACAACATTTATTCTGGGAAACCCTCTAGGGAAAGAAAACCCAACGAAACTTCCTTAATATAAATAGCCAATATAATGCCAAGAAATCTTATGCTAAAACAGAAAGTCCTCTCCCAAGATATGCGCCTCTCTCTCTCTCTCCTTTGCCGGTAACAAATCAGAGCTTGTCTCTCAAATTGAGCAACTGAGTTGTGTTCAAATGAGGCGTTAGCTTCATTTATTTATACAAGTTCTGGCACGTGTGAAGTGTCTCTTCACTGGCAGGGTCGACTTCTTCATCTGGGTGGGTAAACCCACCTTTATTATATTTCTGGGTCTTCTTATTAATTGCTGGGGTTGACTTCTTATTCTGCCTATTATAATTGTTTGTTGACCAATCCGCAAAAGGAGATTTGGTCCTATTACAATATCCAACATGATCAATCCACAATGGGGATTGATCCTTTAAATAAAATATCAATAATAATAAGAATATTCTTTGCAGTTACATTATCTCAACACTCCCCTTTAACGAGAAGGGTATTCTTCAGCAACATCATGCGAGAGAGAGAGGACAACATCATCAACAACATCAGGTAGGATGACAACATCATCAATATCATCTTGACTTGGTTTATTTATAAATCATCGAAAGTTTCCTTCATCAACAACATCATCATTCTTGAAAGAATGTCAACATCATCTACATCAATATGTATTAGTATATAAAATGACACCTCATCATCATCACAACACAAGGCTAGCCCATCACAGTACTAGACTGGCTCTATGTCTCAGCTGTTAAGCTGGTAGCTCAGTGCAAGTCACATCTTGCTTTACATCTAACAACTAGGTCAGAAGCAAGGAACACATCATCTTACTTTACGTCTAACAACTACGTCAGAAGCAATGACTTGTCTTGCTTTTCGTCTAACAGCGAGGTCATAAGCAATGACTCATCTTGCTTTACGTCTAACAACGAGGTCAAAAGTAAGGAATTATATATATACTACTCCTTTTAGGGAGGGTCTTTTCAGACTATACCAAACTTATCTCGAAAGTGTTCAAACTTTACACGAGATAGAGGTTTGGTCAACACATCAACAACCTGTTCATCCATGCTAATGTGCTGGAGCTTCAAGGCTCCTCTCTGTACCATGTCGCGGATGAAATGATAACGGATCTCTATGTGTTTCGACCTGTCGTGGAATACAAGATTTTCTGTCATCTTGATGTAGCTCTGGGTGTTACATAGAATCACGGTTGCTGTCATCTCCAAGTCTCAGGTCCCTCTTGGACGAGGCATACCTTCTTTAGCGAGGGTGACCACTCAACCACTTTAGCCCGTTTGCATGCATATTGACCGTTTGACTTTTTGATATGCTCTTTGACTACTAGTTGGCCTTAGGATATATTTTTATTTGTTGGAATCATAAGTCGTCGTGGAGTCGGACCAACTTCCTCGCAGGTCCCGTCGATTGTTACAGTTACCATCAATTTTCGAGTTCTTGCCTTCTAAAAGACGTAGAGTTATCAAGAGTGGTACACACACATTCACCTTTCAGACTTGTGGTCCCACAAGGATGAGTATTGAGTCTAGTCTTCATAACAATGGGAGTTCTTCGACTTCCATACCCATTATAATTTTAATGTCACCCCTTTGACATCTGCAACCACTATAGTTGCAGTGCCAGAGGCTTATACCGATATTATGGCTTGGCTTGCAGTTAATGCTTCATCTCTTGTCTCAAATCCTTTTGGGGGTTTCGGTCACTCGCCGAGTTACAATGTTCACACCATCGCCATGGCTTCTAGTCCATTTTCTTATGGTATGCCTAACTTCACTTCGTAGTTTTTTACTGCCATCCTAGCTGTTGGCCCTAACGTTAGCTTTGGACTTGGGGGCACTACACCTCTTTACACTCCTTTCCCGTTTGGTGGTTCTCATATTCTCCAAGCGAATCCTAATGTAGGAAGTGTCCCTACTCTTAAACCCGAGTCTAATCCTTCTACAACTGGATGGAACAACCTAGCTGGCGGACAAGCTTCGCCCTATATTTCTATTTCCTTGGTGTCGATTTCGACCAATACTTTTGGCATGACGAATCCACTTCAATCCTCCGGGTTCCCACCTGGAGGAGGCCAGTTTTACACTTTGGGCACTCTCCAACTAGATCCAATCCAGACGGGGAAAATTTTAACAACCCTCAGCTTGGATCTAATCCAACTGGGGGCAATTTTCATAATCCTTATCGAAACATTCTTACTGGAATGATGCCTAATCCATCTTTTACAAATCAACTCGGAGGAGGGCCTTATAAATCCGGACAAGGTTTTGGTCCTTACCAGAACCCTGGATGGAATGCAATTTCTAACGCACAATCTTTCACGGGAGGATGGGGTTAGATGTCGCAACCCCATCTCCCCTTTCTAGCCACGCTTAATCTACCAGATTTGTCTAAATTAATGAATAACCTGGTAAGTCATGATCCCACATGGCCCCCTGTCCCCACCAAACTTCAGTCAGAGATTCCAAAGTTCGAGAGTAAGAATGGCGAGGACCTTGGTGATCACGTCACTACTTTTCACCTTTGATGCTCATCGAATTCTCTGAATCATGATTCTATTAGATTATGATTGTTTCAACGCACTCATTGGAGTTGTGTCACAATGGTACATTGAGCTACCTTGGGGGACATATGGGTCATTTCATCAGTTAGTGCTAGCCTTTCTCAACCACTTTCAACTGCCCATTCGTTACGATGTTGGCCTTGAACTTTTGTCGACTTCACGCCAGGGTACCGATACTCACATCTTAGACCATATCCAGGAATGGCGTAGACAGAGATAGTTGATTAAGACTCCTATACCCCCGGTGTTTTTTCTAGAATGGTTCATAAAGTCTTTGCACACTCCTATCTCAAAGGACGTTGCTACTTTCGGGGTCTTCAACGAGAAATAAGTTATCTTTAAAGCCCAACAACTCGTTTGGATATATGCTCAGTCTGAGATGTTATACCACCTTCTTCTAGATGCACCGCGACCAAATCACGATCCTAGACAGAATCCTGGACCTGATGTTGATGGCATTGTAGGGTACGTCAATGTAAAATCCATAGACTCGGCAACAAAGTCGGCCGGAGGACCAACTTCGTTTGGATTCTCCAAACCCATCCAGTGGGCGGATGTACATTTCGTGCAATCGTCGAAGAACCCAAATGGTGACCAACATCCAGATGGAAAGAAAAGGAAAGGTCGAAATAATCGTAAGGGTGGGAAGAATAATAATAAATCCAATGACAAAGATAATAATGATAAACATAATGATAATGCTGGAGAGGGCAAGAAAGAGAAACATAAGGTGAAGTTTCCTTGTAAACTTTGTACCGATGACCACCTTACACACTTATGCCCCAAACTTGCAGAGGTTGCGAGACTTTTAAATCTACCACCCACTGTGTCGACGAATCCATTCCCACACAACCAACACTTAGCCTCGAGTTTTTCTAACGCCGGAAATGCACCTGGTGGAAGTCAAAACCCACCATCGCAAGATGGCGACCGCGTTTGTATCAACATGCTCTACGCGAAAATCGATATAGCCACTCGCTCTCGAGATTATGGCACTTCAAAAACTAACACTAGCCAAGAAGCTCCTCCTACCCCTCGGAGACAAAATTACAGATTGAGAAACCAGAGCCACTCCCTCGTATTTTGAAAGGAGTACTCAAGCGCTTTATCCACAACCCTAATGCTAGAGCCGCCCAAAACTACTCCATTATGGAGGATTTAGGCGAAACCCCTTGCGCGATGTCGATTTTGGAGGTACTTCAGACGTGTCCATCATAGATGAATGTTTTTCTCTCTGCCTTAGGAGTTCTAAAACCTAGTGGCTCGAAAGTTATCAAGTTTGATGTCACAGATGTGAAGCCTCGCGTACCCTACTATGTGGCTTTCCAAATCTACGTGGAGTATTCCAAGTATACTATCAAACGAGTGGTCGTTGATGAAGGTGCTGCCACTTGCGTGATGCCCCTGGTCTGTTGGAAAGCTATTGGTTCTCCAACCCTTTCCAAGTCGTCGAACATGTTGACTGCATTTGACGGTCATTCTTTTTGCCCTCATGGTATTCTTCCCGCCTTTCCGGTCCAGTTAGGTGGGAAGACGGTAGAAGTGGAAGTAAAGGGTTTAGACATGGTCACTCATTTCCTTATTACCCCAAGGCAAATAGGCAAGTAGAGACCGTCAACAAGTCTCTCAAGACCATTTTGCAAAAAACTATCAGTCGGATTAATTTCGATTGACACATCATGCTATATTTCGTGCTTTGGGTATACCGAACCTCAGTCAAGACTGCCATCGGTTTTTCCCATTTTTAGTTAGTGCACGGTGTGGACTCAATACTTCCCGTTGAATGCGAAATCCCTTCTCTCAAATTGACAGTGGAGCTCCTACTTGGCACTTCAGATTTAGAGTGACGCTTTGTGCATCTATAGAGTCTTGACGAGCAACATCGAGACGCCTTTACGACTATCGAGGCAAACAAGAAATGTGTCAAGGTTCAGTATGACAAGTCTGTCTGTCCCCGGTTGTATTTTGAGGGTGACTTGGTCCTATTGTATGACCAAGCCAAAGAACCGCTAGGGGCAGGGAAGTTTAAACCCATGTGGCACGGTCCTTATATTGTGCGACATGTTCTAGAAAAATGAGCCTATGAGTTGGAAGATTATGAAGGGAATAAATTTGTCGAACCCAGAAATAGGCTCTACTTGAAAATGTATTACGCTTGAGCCTTAGGCTTGGACAATCGATTGTATACTAATGTAAATTTAGTGTATATACATATTTTTTCCCTTTTTTTTGTCCTTGGCTTGCTTATCGAGTTTTCTCTTTTGTTGACAGATTTCAACGGAGTCTTCGGTCTGCCTAGGATTCGCAGACGGAGCCAGTTGTCATACGGAACTTAGCTTTCGCCGCTTGGGTGATTTACTCACCCGAGGGTCTATTGGTATCTTCAGGTGGCGTATGCCCAGGGCCATCCACGAATAATGTGGCCGAATATAGCGCCGTCATAGAACTTTTGCGCGATGTTATCTCACATGGTATTCACTCTCTAAAGGCTCGTCTGGATTCTCAGTTAGTAGTATGTTAGTTAAACGAACGTTACCGTGTGCGTGATCCTACGTTACTCCGTCGATTTTATTACATATTTTCACATTCTTAGAAGTTTTAATCATGTATCCAATGCCTACACTAATTATGTTTTAGATTGACATTTGTCATATTAATAAAGTAAAGAAAACTATTAAATCAATATACACATTGTAAGATATAAGTAAAGTCGAAGATCCCTATTTATATATTTCAAAAATATGGTGTTTATATTACAAAATTGGGGCTAAAACCCTCAAAATACATATACAGTCGATATACATATCCCACGACATCTATGCCTGTGGCGTCAATTGTGTATCATGATAGCAAATCATGTCGTTTGCGAGACGTCGAAAGAGTCGTACCCATGCTCTAGGTACACCAACAATCTGCTGCTGCATAGCTTCAGGTAGATTCTCTATCTGAACAATAGGAATCCTCTGTGTCAAATGAGACAGGTTGCCCTGCACATTCTGTAGGACTCTCTCCGCTTCTCCTCCTGCCACCTCATCTCCCCGGTTCCTCCATCTAAGTCGTAGGAATCCCTCTAGTCGTCGCGGACCCACATCTGCGTTCACACAAGTATCTAGTTAATATTTAAAACACCATCCAAATTTTTTTTTGTTCTCTTAAATACAAAAATACAAAAAAATGAAATATGTAAAAACTTTACTTATGGCACCGTAGGCGGCTCCTAATGGAAGTGGCATATTTGGATTTCTTTTGAAATCGATTCCCGCATAGGGATAGTCATCGAGAACAATGATTTGTCCCCGCCACCAGAAGAAAAAATCATCATTGTAGGGCATCGCCACCCTACCTCCCCTCTGCCGTCTGATGACCTCGATCCACCGCGCCATGGATGGATCACGTGGTCCTTTGGGAAGGATCTCCACTCTAGGTCCCGGACCTAGAACTTGCTCGAAAAAGAAGCTGGAAAGAATAGAGACAAACTCGAAGTTTTGCTTACCTCTCGTCTTGCACTCTGTCAACTGACCTTTCATATTGGTCAACAGTGAGGTACACCAATCGTAGACAGTTGTTCTCGCACACTCCAATGCGTAAAACACAAGTGGTCTAGATGCTTGATGCAACGAGGGCGAACCTATGATCCTGGTAAGCATTAACACAATGATCTTCAGGCTGAGGTTACTTATAGCCCGAATAGGGACTTGACTTCCCACCATGGGAATTCCTGCAACACAATGGCTTTGATATACTCCTCGATCTTCATCCCACTCCTCGCTCTGCGTGACTTGAGGTTCACAACCTCTCCTCGGCGTGACATACTAGACAAGAAGTAGATGTCCTCTACTTCGATCCTTAAGGGTTGTCCATCAAGGATAAAACTCTCGCTATCGGGATCCCAGTAACCCACCAACATTTCCAACAACTTCATTTGGGCCCTCATTCCTTTGAGAGCCCAAAACTTGTACAAACCACATCTTTTAAGAGCCGTTTGAGCCACCAGATCTCGATCCACTGCTGCATCTACCTCCTCATGCTCTCGTTTTCTCCATTCCAACACCACCCTACAAAAAAAAATCATTTTTGGGTTAGAAACCCTTCTTTTTTGCCATTTGTGCACGTATACACGACGTTATTTGCACACAGTTGCGGGTAGGGATTAATATACGCCCCCAGTGGTTAACATAGGGGCGTATACTTAGTCGTACACACGACCTATTCAAAGAAACCCGCGTATACCGAAAATCTCAAATTGCGCTCTTAAAAAATTAACAAAATAAAACCTAATTCAAAAATGTAAACCACTGAATTTGAAGAGGATGAGATGAAGAGTTACCTGATCCAGACGGTTCATGATTTCGTTACCTGATGTTCTCGCAATCGTCGTTTGAATCCTGAAGGTATTTTGATCCAAATTGCACTATTTGAGTAAAAATCAAAATGATATAGTAATTTTTGATTTTATTACTATTTATAAGCTATTTTTATCCACTTGATATAGTTTTATGCTATTATTTCACCTAATGGACTAATTCAAGAATGATTTTTAAGCTAGTTTTTGTAGTTTTGACTCAAGTTTTTTTTGTGGATTTCAACGTCATGGTTGGTCGTTTGTCTCTTCGGGCATATATTTTCACAACTTAGCATATATGATAGGTATCTACTCCATCGTGCATTTTGCATTATCCTTCGACTACTGATTATTACGCCTTAGGTACGAACCCATTTATTGCGACGCATAACCCTCCATTTGCTATAAGTAGCGTCGTTAATAAATGGTAGAGACTTATCAAACATGGGTACCCTAGTTAGATTCTTTTTGTCATTTGGTGCCCATGCCGAGTTTTTTCCTTCGGACCGGGAGTCCATTATAATTCGATACATGACTTTATGATGAGCCTCATTTCTCATTTATGCACATGCGAACTTATTACCCGCAGACTTTAAAAAACAAGTTTTAGTTAAATTTTTTTTCGACTCGTCTAAAAATTGAAAAGATCGCCGAGTGATTTGCTCCTTTCACACTCGTTAAAGTTGGATTTGAAAGGTCATGAGTCTTAGTTAAGCTCTTTTCCGACTCGCTATAAAAAATAGAAAAGATTTCCGAGTGAACTTGTTTTTTTCACACTCGTAAATTTGATTTGAAAAGACGTCTATTTGGCACAAGTTTACCCCATTTTCACACAAAGTAGACTAAAAGATATAAAAAAATGATTTTTTTTGGCGTTAAGTTGTGATTGCATCTCATGCCATCACTTGCAGTATTGAGCCTTTAGCCGGTTCTCACTTTGTATTATAAACCGTTGCCTAAACAGTTTGCATCCTCAACCAAACATAGTCTGTCATACAGGTGCCTCAATCGACAATTGTCTGTCATAAGTACAAATATCCTACCCAGGTGGTAATTCCTCTACATTTTTAAAGCATGCACCATGGCAACCAACTCTAGATCGTGGGTCACATAATTGATTTCATGCTCATTTAGTTTTCTGGATTTGTAGAAAATTACACTTCCTTTCATAAGGACTCCTCTGAGCCCATCTTTGCAGGCATCTATACACACAAGGAAGTCATTATCAAGGTTTGCAATTTTCAGCACAAGTGTGTGGGTCAGAAGGTATTTAAGTGTTTGATGTCCAACTGGATTTAACCCCCTTTTTCTGAAGGTAAGTGATTAGACAACTAATCTTGAAAAATCATTTTATGAACTTTCTATAGTATCATTTTAGGCCAATAAAGGATCTGATATCAGACACATCCTTTGGGTTACACCATTCCATAATATATATGATCTTTTCAAGGTCTACTGCCACTCCTTCTTTAGAAATAACATGGCCTAAGTAATGAACTTGCTTCTAGAAAAATACACTTGCTGAACTTAGCGTAGAGATGATTCTCTCTTAGTACTTGAAGTACGAGTCTAAGATGTTCTTAATGATCATCTCCGTTTCTTGAAGTAGATTAGGATATCATCAATGAAAACCAATACAATTCTGTCTAGGAATTTGCTGAGTACATTATTCATGAAGCACATAAAAGTGGCGGGGGCATTGGTTAATCCAAATGGCACTACCACAAATTCAAAGTGACCATACCTTGTCCTGAAGGCTGTTTTGTAGATGTCTTCATCCTTGATTCATACTTGATGGTATCTAGAATTCAAGTCAATATTTGAGAAAACAGAAGCACTCGCCAATTGGTCAAAAAAGTCAAAATCTTGGTAAGGGGTACTTGTTCTTTATGTTTGTCTTAGTGAGTTGTCTATAGTCTATTCACAGTCGGAGCATGCTATCTTTCTTTTTCACAAACATGACTGATGCTTCCCATAGAGACACACTGGGTCGGATGTAGCCTTTGTCCATCATTTCCTTTAGCTGTAGCTTGAGCTAAACTAGCTTGGGTATATTCATCCTATAGGGTTTCTTAGACATTGACACTGTTCCTCGTGCAAGTTCTATCGAGAAGTCAATGTCTCTCCTAGGAGGTAGACCCGATACCTCTTCTGGAAACACGTCTCTATACTCTATTAATATGGGGAGGTCCGCTAGGTTCGATTTATCATCCTCAACAGATTCCAACACATGTATTGCATATAGAGGACATTTATTTCTGCAATATTTTTTCATTCGAAGGGTTGATATTCGTCTCACTGAGATAAACTTCTGAATTCCTTGGAGGGTTATCTTTTTCCCTTCTTCATTTATACATTTTAAGGTTTTATGGTAACAGTCCAACTTAGTTTTATAAGAAACTAACCAATCCATACCAATTAACAGGGTATAATATCCTAGGGGAAGTATGTTAAGGGTAGCTTAGGTGGAAAATCCATCCATAATGAATTGACAAGATGGTATGACCTATCCTACTTTTATTTTGGTTCCAGTGGCTAGTTGTACTAACCATGGATTAACATGTCTAACTGGTTGCAGTTTGCACTGATCAACACTCTAGGACTCAAATTAAAACCAGGGTCGATTTAAATAGAAGCTAAATGGTTGACGATCATACCTTCCATCTCCACCACTGAAGTTTGGTGGTCGTCTTGTTTATTATCTACGACTGCATAAATCTGTGGCATACTCCTAGCCACATCATTGACTGTGGTAGCTTCTTGAATGTTGTATACTCTTCTATTGTTCTGTTGTCTGTGTGGACAATCCCTTAGTAGATGTTCTTCTCCACAACTCCAAAATTTCAAGGGTTCCCTCTTTGGGTTATCAGTCTTTCCTGGGGTTGCTCCAAAAGGTTTATTTCCACTCGGGGAGGGGAAATGTTGCTGATATACACTTCTAGTAGGTAGGCTTATCTTAGAGTTCTTAAAACTTGAGTATTTGAACCCCTTCTTAGTGAATCCCAAACCGCTCTTCTTCTTCCAATCCTCAAGAGGTTCTGTCTGACTCTTGAGCTATTCATAAAAAATACCTCTCCTTCCAGATAGTGTTTTCTAAGGTCTTTGGCTCGTCAAACTCAATCCTGTTACGGTAGGTCTGAGGTACATACATTTTCATCTTTTATGTAGGGTATATACCTCAACATCTCAAGAAATTTATTGACATATTCCTCTATGATGAGCTGTCCCAGCTTGAGTTCATGGAAGTCCTTAGTCTTCCTATCAAAGTATTTCTCTCATAGATACTTCTTCTTGAAGTGTTTCTCAAATTGTTTCCATGATAATTCCTCTCCATGGATTCCTTTCACTTTCTTAAGATCTACCCACCAAATGCAATCCTTTCCATTCATGTTGAAGATGGCTATTTAAGTCTTCAAGTTTTCACAGTAGTCATCGGCTCTGAAGTACTTATTTAAACCAAACAACCAAGCTCATGCTTCTTCCCTTTTATAAATTTCTCCATTGAAAGAGGGCGATTTGGATTTATTGAACTCTTCAGGGTCATGAATTTTGGAATGCTTTCACTTCTTTCTTTTCCTTTGAGAATGTGAGATAGATTTGCCAATAGAAGATTCCTCAGAGCTTTCTGTTTCCGTTTTAGAGGATTCTCCCGATGAGTTCCCCATGTCTTCAGGTTGGACCTTCTTCGATGTGCTCCTCCTAGTGTGGCTACTTATGAGACCACGTTTCTGTATCTCAGGTGGACTTCAACTTCTCTTCGTATGTCTCTGGTCCACATCACTGATTGTAGGTCTATGCTGCAGCTTTCTTTGTATGTCGGATAAGCTCTGTAGGAAGACAATATTAATTCACATTTTTTTTTCTTACTCCTTTATCAATCTCTCATTTTCGACCTTGCAACTTTGTAATAGGACCATGAGGCTCCTTACAGTTTTAGCCAGATCCAGAGTGGTTTCCACCACCCTCCTCTCGTCTGATTCTTCGTCTCTATTGTGGGATCCATCCCCCACTTTGTGGTGCGTCACCATCCTTTATGCTTGTAGTTTCCCACAGTTCACTAACTTCTTGAGTGCTGACAAAACACTTGTTGTTAGCTAATAGTCCATTAGTTCATGAACAACACAGTCATATTTCTTAAATACACACATACAGTAGAAAACTTTCATTCTTTTATTCGGTAACTGTTTAACCAGACTCTTTAGGGAAGAGGTAAGGTAGGGCATCACCCTTAAAGTTCTTTTAAATATGGTTTTTATGCAACTCGTCCATGAGCCCAAGCAGGCTAGGTGTTGTAACCATGCTCTGATACCAATTAGTAACACACTCGATCCCTGAGTGGCTTTCTTAGCGACGGGGCCTCAAAATTTTGTTCTCCTTAGGTGATCAAATCCTTCATTCAAGGTTTCTACTAGACTTTGCCCGTCCATAGTTTTCCAACCACGGTCTTTGTTCTCGAAACCGAACTCAAAATCAATGGATATATCTCTCCGAAGTTCTTTGGGCGTTTATTGGTTGAGGGCCACGTGGATCCTCCTCACATGTACTATTTCCAAGCTCATTTCTCCATGGTGGAAGACCATCCACAGTCGGATCTCATGGCTGGACTAACTCTCTTCCTCTAATGTCAGTTGTGAAGGTATTCGACGCTTCGACGCTTCATGCATGTTTACTATCTACGCACGAGACCGCCCGGAGTTCTGAACCTCCGAAGTCCCGTAAGATCACCACGTGGCTTCAACTTTCAGACCATTTCGGTCTCTTTATAATGCTACATCCCAGACCCTCCGGAGTCTCAAAGTTCTAGACTCCCGGAGTCCCGATCACTTCACCAACCGAGTTGGCTAGGCGAACACGTATCAGGAACTGACACGTAGGAGGAGTCAAGGTGACACATGTTACGTTCCAATGGGCCTATAGGGCATGTGCCACACATGAATATGAGTGACACATGGCACGTCAAGCTGGATTCCACGTCACCCTAGGGGTGTCACTACACCACCTCACCTCTGGATTGACAAGCTTCTAACATTCCTCAGATCTCATGGTCGAGATCCGACTACGTAGATTTATAGATCTACGACTCTGGTTACCTCGGGGATTCGTTGTTCGGGAGTGTTGCGATGCAACTCCTCTGATCTCACGAAGTGCCCACTCTCCGAACAAAAAGGGCTAGTGCAACGCATCCCCGGTATAACCTTGATAGAGAATCTTTCTGAAAGGAAGATTAAGATACTCAGGTCAGATAATGGACGAGAATATCCCTCAAAATAGTTCGTGAACCTCTGCAGAGATGTTGGGATCAAGAGGGAACTCACTACTCCCTATAATCCTCAACAAAACAATGTAGCTGAAAGGAAGAATAAAACAATTATGGGAGCTGTGAAGATCATGATCCATGATTAAGATCTTCCTATGTGCTTATGGGCAGAAGCAACAATGACAGTTGTTTATGTGCAGAATCGATTATCCCATAACGCACTTGGGTTCAAGACCCCGGAAGAGATGTTCATCAGATAGATGCCAGAGGTAAGCCATCTCAAAATATTTGGCTGCCCAGTCTTCATACACATTCCGAAAGAGAAGAGAAACAAGTTGGAACCCTCTGGAAATAAGGGAATATTTGTGGGATACTGTGTGGTCTCCAAAGCCTTCAAAATCTATATACTAGGTCACCGCCACATCGAGATCAACAAGGACGTGACATTTGGTGAAGAAACAACACTTAAGAAATCAAGAAGATGCCAGAAGAAGTATATGAAGAGGAACCCATAATTCCCAAGATTGCAGAATTCGTGAGGGAAGTTTCCAGAGCTGCAGAACCAGTGAGGGAAGTCGTAACTTCCCCTGATGAGGAAACTCTTGAAGACCATGATGTAACAGAAGTTCAAAAACCTCTTCAAATGACCTTCTACGATTAAAAAAATGCTACTTAAGAGAGCTTATTCAAGATGAAGAAAAGTATGGTGTTCCAGAAGGAACCTCGAGACAGGTGAAAAGACCAAAGCCATTCTCCAATTACACGGCTTTGATGTGTGATCTCCTAGTTGATGAACCCACCTGTTTTGAATAAGCCATTCAAAAGAAGGAATGGGCAGATGACATGGCAGAGGCATACCAATCCATAATTAAGAATGATGTATGGGAAATAGTTCCCAGGCCAAAAAGTAAGGATCTGGTATCATCAAAATAGCTCTTCAAAATAAAACATGTTGTAGATGGAAGTATTAAGAAATATAAAACAAGATTTGTCGCTCGTGGCTTTTCCCAGAAAGAAGACATTTACTCTTGTAGCCAGATACACTTTGATCAGAACCATCATAACTCTTGCAGCTAAGATAAAATGGAAGTTGCACCAGATGGACGTGCAGATATATTTCCTGAATGGTGTTATCGAAGAGGAAGTGTATATAGAGAAACCCCAAGGATTTGAGGTTGAAAACATGAGGTCTCATGTCTGCAGATTGAAGAAAGCCTTATATGGATTGAAGCAAGCTCCTAGAGCTTGGTATGGCCGTATAGCAAGCTTGAACTTTACCATGAGTAAAGCTGATCCAAACATCTACTTCAAAATTATGAACGATGAGCCAGTAATACTATTGCTTTATGTGGATGACTTATTCTTAATTGGAGAAGAAAAACTCATCACCGAATGTAAGAAGAGACTCGCTTCAGAATTTGAGATGAAATACCTCGACCTAATGCACTATTTCCTAGGTTTTGAGGTATAGCAGAGTCCAGAGAGGATATTCCTTAACCAATGGAAGTATACAGTCGAAATCCTAAAGAGATTCGACATGTTGGAATGCAAGCCCATGAATACACCCATGGAAGCGAAGTTGAAGCTGTTGGTCGATACTTCGTCAGACTTGATAGATGCCACACTGTACAGACAAATTATTGGATCGCTGATGTACCTGACGAACATCAGACCAGACATTTGTTTTGTCGTGAACACCTTGAGTCAGTTTCTGGTAGAACCCAGACATGTTCACCTAGTGGGTGCAAAACATGTGATGAGGTACCTTAAAGGTACATTAGATTGTGGTTTCAGTTATGACGGAGATCATAATTTCAGATTGAGTGGATACACTGATTCAAATTGGGTAGGAAGCGTTGCTGACAGAAAAAACACTTTCGGATGTTGTTTCAGTTTGGGATCATCCATGATCTCGTGGCAGAGTAGGAAGCAATCAAGTATTGCTCTCATGACAGTGGAAGCAAAGTACATTGCCCCATGTTCTGCTAGCTGCAAAAATAAAAAATATTTGCCCACAATGTCTGTCAAGGAAAGTGCTCTGATATCACTTGTTAAGAACCAAAGACTAAATACAAAAGCACCACAACATATATACAATAACAATATGCAAAATCTTCTTTATTACTATCAAACCTTTGAGGTAGGGCACCACTGTACAACGAATCATATTATGGAAGAGATCCTCTCCTGTTCATTTGCCTCTTCGAGGGGGCATCCTCCTATTGAGATACCGCTCCAAATACAATATTTCTCTTCATGTCTCATTACATTGCTTGAACCAATTTATATAGTGCTACCATCACCTAAGAACATTCTAGAGGAGGAATCTTCTAGAAGTAGAACCTTCTAAGAAGTCCTCTTACATTTATTATATCTAATTACCCATTTATTATATCTAACTACCATAGTTGACCTTATTTAATAATATAGTGGATCTATTGAAATAATTTAATTGCAAAGAGTATTCTTATTATTATTGATATATTATTCATAGGATCAATCCCCATTGATGATTGATCATGTTGGTTATTGTAATAGGATGAAATCCCCTTTTGCGGATTGGTCAAAAGACAATTGTAATAGGCAGAATAAGAAGTCGACCCCAACAGTTAATAAAGAGACCCAAAAATATAATAAAAGTGGGTTTACCCACCCAGTCTGAGAAGTCGGCCCTGCCAGTGAAGAGACACCTCACACGTGCCAGAACTTGTATAAATAAAGGAGGCTAGCACCTCATTTGGACATAACTCACTTGCTCAGTTTGAGAGACAAGTTCTGATCTGTTACCGGCAAAGGAGAAGAGAGAGTGGCGCATATCTTGGAGAGGACTTTATGTTTTAGCATAGAGATCTCTTGGCATTGTATTGACTATCTATATTAAGGAAGTTTTGCCGGGTTTTCTTCACCTAGAGGGTTTCCCAGGATAAATGTTGTGTCTCTTGTGATTGTGTATTTCTCAGTGATCTTGGATTATGCTATTGTTATCTAATGAAATGCAAACATCTATAATAATGGTTTAAACATTAACAAGGTATCAGAGCCAAGTTGAAGGAAGCATCTTTCGCAAGAGAAAAACATCACTGTTACCGTACCGACAAATTAGAGTTTTTCAAAAGTGAAGCTTTTCAGCCCCAAAAGTATCTAGAAAGTTGCGCCCTCTCCTAAGGATCAATTTGACATCATTAGCGCACCTTTTCAGTGGCTGGATCTCTCGGAAAATGAAACCCTAGTTTCACAAAGTACCAGAAGTACCAGAAATCCAGTACCAGAAGTACCAGAAAACCAGTACCAGAGTATCAGAGGTACCAGAAGCACCAGTCCAGAAATCCACAGATCAATTTTGAGGGGGTAAAAGTTGGATTTTCGAAATTCTGACTACACCAGCATACTCGCCTCAGCTAAGCGCATCTATTCCTTGATCATAATTCCAAAATTTGAAATTTGAAAAATTAGGGTTTCCTCATAAAACCCTAACTTGCAGTTGCAGTCTGAGAACCAGTTGCAGTTGCAGTACCAGTTGTAGTAATAGACGTTCTACCAGTGGCAATCACCCTTAAAGTTTTTAAAGAATTGGTAATGATTACCGCTGCTGCCAGATGGTGCCACCACCTGCAAATGCTATCAGAGGTATGTACTCACATATGTTTAAATGGTTAAACTTTAAAGAGTATTTGCAGTAGAAGGGATCTCTTGCCATAGATCCAGAAGGATCTCAAGATTCAACACATTCAGAGGAATGATGCAACCCAGGTGTGATTACTCTAATATGCATTTATTTGTCATGACATTATCTTGATCAGTGTTGCATGTTGAAGCTATGATGAAATTATTAGAAGGATTAAAAGTTGATCATAGAGCTTATCCTCTAACCTAACCTTCTGTCAAGATAACGTAGTGTCTCAGTACATCAGTGACAGGTTGAAAAAAACACTCGTCATATTGAGTGAAGGAGACTTGGAAGAAAAACAAGCACTCATTCTTGAGGACAAGGCTCCAGGTTTGATTAATCAAGATTAATAAGATTCAAAGGTACACATGACAAGTTGATGACTATAGATGAGATAACAATAGTCGTAAAATATTATACTTGATAATAAGTGAGCATATAGAAGTAAATGCTTTGCCTGATACAACTAACATCTCCTCTAGGAGAAACGTCGTGTGTTAGTTCTAGGTTGCCGTGGAAGAATGCTTGGTCACAACACTATGAGTGTGTTGACCTCATTTCGTATTGTATTCCTTACTTTTAATCTTTGCTTTAGATAAATTATAAGTGATAGCTCTAAAGGAACTACTAGGATGATTGTTCGTAGTATTGCTTTATATTATCAGAGGGATATTATTCTTGCTTGTTGTTTTGTTGACTTTGCTCCAGGTCACATGTAATAACCCTGAGGAAATCTATAGTGAAAGTTGCAAAAGGCAACGTGCTAAAGAAGAGACCATAAATGAAGCAATCATCATCGGAAGAGAAGAATGTTGCTTGCATAAGCTAAAGGGTCATTCAGAAGCTGCGATGACCCATGCCATTGAAGAATCCTGGCATAGAAGATTCGCCCACATCAACTACAAGGCACTATCATACATATGCAAAGCGGTCACAGGTTTACTAGAACTCAAAGGTGACCATGAAGGCATATGCAATGGATGTGCACAAGGGAAGAACATCACGAACCCTTTTTTCGAAGAGGGACAACAAGGCAGAAGGAGTCCTCGAACTCATTCATTCAGATGCATGTGGCCCAATGCCATCGTATTCCATTAGTGGGTATGTATACTATGTATCATTTATTTATGATTACCTGGATATATTTCTTGAACATTAAAGATGAAGTGTTCAATAAGTTCAAGGAATTCAAAGCCTTGATAGAGAACCTTTCTGAAAGAAAGATCAAGATACTCAGGTCAGATAATGGAGGAAATATACCTCAAAGAGTTTGTGAACTTCTGCAAAGACATTGGAATCAAACGGTGTAGCTGAACAAAAGAACATAACCATACTAGAAGCTGTGAAGACTATGATCCATGATCAAGATCTTCGTATGTGTTTATGGGCAGAAGCAACAATGACAGTTGTTTATGTGCATAACCGATTATCCCATAGTGCACTTGGGCTCATGATACCGGAATAGATGTTCACTAGAAAGAAGCGAGAGGTATGCCATCTCAAAATATTTGGCTGTCCAATGTTTATTCATATACCTAAAGAAAAGATAAACAAGCTGGACCCTTCAAGAAAAAAAGGGAATATTTGTGGGATACTATGAGGTTTCCAAGGCCTTCAAAATCTATGTACCAGGTCAACATCACATTGAGATCAGCAGGGATGTGACCTTTGATGAAGATGCAGCGCTCATGAAATCTAAACTGTGCCAGCTTGAAGAGGTATATGAAGAGGAATCCATAATCCCCAATACTGCGATGAGGGAGGTTCCCAGAGCTGTAGAACTAGTGAGGGAAGTCATAACTTCCCTTCATGAGGAACTTCTATAAGACCATGATATAGTAGAAGTGCAAGAACCTCCTAAGATGACGATCCTCCATAAAATAAAGCTAGCTTGAGCTAGAGAGCTTATTTAAGATGGAGAGAAATATGGTGTTCCCGAAGGAACTACAAGACAGGTGAAAAGACCAAAGTCATTCTCTAGTTATACGACTTTAAAGTGTGATCTCCTAGAAGCAGAGCCTACCTGCTTTGAAGAAGCCATTCAGAGAAAAGAATGGGCAGATGACATGACAGAGGAATACCAATCCATAATAAAGAACGATGTATGGGAAATAGTTCCCAAACCAAAAAGTAAGGATGTGGTATCATCAAAATGGCTCTTCAAAATAAAACATGCTGCTGATGGAAGTATTGAGAAATATAAAGAAAGATTTGTCGCTCGTGGCTTTTCCCAGAAAGAAGGCATTGACTATGAAGATACATTTGCTCCTGTGGCCAGATACACTTCGATCAGGACCATCATATCTCTTGCAGCTAAGATGAAGTGGAAGCTGCACCAGATGGACGTGAAGACAACTTTCCTAAATGGTGTCATCGAAGAGGAAGTGTATATAGAGCAACCTCAAGGATTTGAGGTTGAAAACATGAGGTCTCATGTCTGTAGATTGAAGAAAACCTTATACGAATTGAAGCAAGCTCCTAGAGCTTGGTATGGCCGTATAGACATTTTCTTGACGAGCTTAGGCTTTACCAAGGGTAAAGCAGACTCAAATCTCTACTTCAAAATTATGGATAATGAACCAGTAATCTTACTGCTATATGTGGATGATTTTTTCTTAACTGGAGAAGAAAGCTCATTGCTGAATGTAAAAAGAGACTTGCCTCGAAATTTGAAATGAAAGACCTTGGCCTAATGCATTATTTCTTATGTCTTGAGGTATGGCAGAGTCCAGAGATGATCTTTCTTAACCAAGGGAAGTATATAGTCGAAACACTGAAGAGATTCGACATGTTGGAATGCAAGCCCATGAATACACCCATGGAAGTGAAGCTGAAGCTGTTGGTCGATACTTCGTCAGAATTGATAGTGCCACACTGTACAGACAGATTATTGGATCGCTGATGTACTTGACGAACACCAGACCCGACATTTGTTTTGCTGTGAACACCTTGAGTCAGTTTCTGGTAGAACCCAGACATGTTCACCTAGTGGCTGCAAAACATGTGATGAGGTACCTTAAAGGTACATTAGATTGTGGGCTCAGTTATGACGGAGATCACAATTTCACATTGAGTGGATACACTGATTTAGATTGGGCAGGAAGCGTTGCTGACAGAAAAAACATTTTCAGATGCTGTTTCAGTTTGGGATCAACCATGATCTCGTGGCAGAGTAGGAAGCAATCAAGTATTGCTCTCAGCACAATGGAAACATAATACATTGTCGCATGTTCTGTTAGCCACAAAGCTATATGGCTTTGAAAGTTGCCGACCAGTCTATTTGACCTAGAGATGGAAGTAACCACGATCCTATGTGACAACCAGAGTTGCATGAAGATGACAGAGAATCATGTATTCCATGACAGGTCGAAGCACATAAAGATTCACTATCATTACATCCGTGACATGGTACATAGAGGAGCCTTGAAATTCCTGTATGTTAGCACGGATGATCAAGTTGTTGATGTGTTGATCAAACCTCTATCTCATGTAAAGTTTGAACACTTTCGAGATAAGCTTGGTATAGTCCGAAAAGACTCTTCCTAAAAGGGGGAGTATATATGATTCCTTGCTTTTGACCTCGGTGTTAGACGTAAAGGAAGATTAGTCCTTTCTTTTGACCTCGCTGTTAGACGTAAAGCAAGATGAGTCCTTGCTTCTGACCTTGCTGTTAGACGTAAAGCAAGACGATGTGTGTGTTCCTTGCTTCTGACCTCGCTGTTAGACGTAAAACAAGATGACTCCTTGCTTCTGACCTCGCTGTTAGATGTAAAGCAAGATGATGTGTGTGTTCCTTGCTTCTGACCTCGTTGTTAGACGTAAAGCAAGATGATTCCTTGCTTCTGACCTCGTTGTTAGACGTAAAGCAAGATGATGTGTGTGTTCCTTGCTTCTGACCTCGTTGTTCGATGTAAAGCAAGATGATTCCTTGCTTCTGACCTAGTTGTTAGACGCAAAGCAAGATGATGTATTCCTTGCTTTGACCCAGTTGTTAGACGTAAAACAAGACGATGTATACCTTGCTTCTAACCTAGTTGTTAGACATAAAACAAGATGTGACTTGCACTGAGCTACCGACTTAATAACTGTGGCATAGAGCCCGTCTAGTATTGTGATGGGCCAACCTTGTGCCGTGATGATGATGATGATGATGCAGATGATGATGGCATTCCTTTGAGAATGATGATGTTGGTGATGAAGAAAACTTCGGATGATTTATAGATACGCCAACAGTTTTGTTACTTGAATATTGTTTAAATCCCAAATTTAAAAGTCCTTTCACACAAACAATATTCAAGTACAAAAATGTTACTTAGCCTTTTTTGTATTGCAACTTTGAATGAATGCAAACCTCTTTCCAACATAGATGTAGAAGTGGACTTCTTCAACAACATTCTTCACATTCATGTTTGATAGCATGCCTTTACTTTCCTATTCTCCCCATTTTTTTTCTTTGTGTTGAAATAAATCTAGATGTTGACTGGAGTTTGTTTACTTATGCAGGAGCATAGGAGATCAAGAGCAATGGCACAATTTATAAATATCTTGGATGTTGGAAATATATCTGAGTTAAAATATAATGTTTAAGTCTATAAATGTTTATATTTGTGGGTGACATTAGAGTGGTATGTTGTTAGTCTTTTATCTATCCTTTTCTAACCATACCTTGTTACAATCTATTGACAT